>VZTX01012313.1:0-71688 GCA_013400915.1 Pardalotus punctatus
ATATATATACACATATATGTATGATGTTACTCTTGTTCTTAGGCTTTACAGCTACAAAAATGTTGCTACCCATATGTAATGGAACACCAGGATACCTCTTCTGATAAATCAAAGGCAGTAGCCCTGTATAACTGAAGTAATAGAGCTGCTCTGTTGGTAAAGAGGAGACTTCAGCAGATGTTTAAGGAGATTTGTACTGTGTAGGAGTCTCCATTTACACAAGTGTGGGCACCTGCTATACCAGCATCCCTAAGAGTCTCTCCACCTGGCAGGACAAGGGAGATGATCTTCTCCGTGAAGAAAGGCACTAAACCCAAAGTTATTTTGTAGTTCAAGTTGTTTGTAGGCAGAATTGAGAAACTCACAATGGATAATACAGCCCAATTTTGACATTTTTTCTTAAACAAATTATGTATCGGAAATTGTTGTTAGTCATCTGCCAGCTCTGTGTAGAGGGGATGCTGTATCAACAGGAAGAACACAGTAAGCCATTGCAATAAGACTCAGCAGGCAGAAACATGTTCTAGTGAGTCCACTTCACCCACACAGTCAAGGTGCCTCCCTTCTCTAGAAAATAACAAACCAATAACTCAGACAATAACAATAAAAAACTACGTAAAAATAAAAGGAAAATAGAGGAAGCTATATCAGGCAAAAAGTTAGGCTTTTTTAATTTCCCTTTGCCCCAATAACTTTTAAAAAAAGGGAACTCTTCCAGAATACCAAAATTTGAAGTAGACTTGATTCTCCTCTCACCCTTTTCACACTGGGAATTGTGTGACTGACTGGGAAGCGATATGTACATCCTTTTTGAGGGAAGATTGCATCTTCTTTGCCATTACAGTATTCTAAACATCGTACAATGAAAAGAATTAGAAAGCAAGGCTTACTCATGCTAAACTCCTGGATTCTGTGAAGTTTGTGACAAAACTTCCATGAAGGATGAATGTCTCAGGATTTTGCTCTGAGTTTTTACTCAATCATGATTGAAACTCAAGATTTGCCAGATGATAAACTTAGCATGAATCAGATGTTTTTCCTGGACTAGGAAGGTTGCTACCCCAAGTGGGTAGTTTTCTGTAGCTCTCCTGTGAATATTTTGCACATATGGATGAAATATAATTTAGAATACACACATCTGTACATTTCTTACTTACCTATGAACCCTGTGGGTCAAGCATTAAGCACCGTACAAACTATAGCTATAAATAGAATGGAAAGTGTCCTCAAGAGAAACGCATATTTTTTTCTCCTTCATTCCCAGCTGAGTGATTCTAGGATTTGTGGTTTAGTTTTTGTTGTTGTTCTTTTTTTTTTCTTCCCCTGTATAGCTGATGGCTTTCTTGATTGGAGTGGAAGGGAACAGCCATTTCACTCCTTCTACCTTGTTCAGTGCTATGTTCCACTTGGTGTGCTCACCCTGAGTTCACTGAAATTATACGGACATTTCAGCACCCAACGTCCATTTAGAGGGAGGTTTCTCCATGGATCATCTCCAACATAACATGATGTTGGTAGGACAGAGAGTTCAGATCATAAGCACATGTCTGTTTCCTGTGATATCCCCACCCCCATCCCTCATCTTGCTCTGTTCGTAAAAGCAGGGTTTATGAATTTGCCTTTAAAAATATGGTCTGCTTTTCCAATGCACCAGTTCTACTTTCTGATTCGTATAGAAAATATGCTGTGACGGTGCAATATGTACTCAAGGTTATTCTTACTGGTAGTAAAAAGCAGATTATCTCTGAAAACATATGGAGTCCTGCACATATGCACATCTCCTGCCAAACCAGTGGAAGCAAGTGGAAACAAATGCAAGCAAACTTCCAGAAAAGAGTAGATACAAGTTGTTTCTAAACCATGCACAGTAAGAAAGAATACTGCTAATCTAAAGCAGAGAAAAGTTGGAAGGAAAGACAAGATAAAAAATATCTTAGCATAGGTGGTATCTTGTCTCAATTACATCTCCATTATATGCTGAGAGATTCCAGAACTTGTGGCACAGAGGAGTTCCTGTCACACCCAGTAACAAAATGATGAATGAGGAAAACGGGAAAAATTCAAAGAACTATTCCTAGCTCAGGGAATACATGTGCAAGTTAAAACTCCAGCCTAGCAAATGGAGTAAGGTAGGCAACCAACCACAGATTTTTTTTATTTTTTTTTTCTTACCATGTAACATATCTCTGGTTTCACTAATGCCAAAGTAGGGAAAGATGCCTTATGTGGAATGGCATTGCACAGACACCCCACGGCTCTTTCTAGAATTTTTCTGGGATGAATGTCATTTGGGTCCTTTTTGGTTTATAGATAGAATATGAGATGACAAACCATCTCAAGGCAGTAGAGAAGGGCTGTCAGTTACACTGAAAATTCAGTGGTTTTGAGAATCATAAGAGAGAAGATAAAAATGGTGGTGCTAAGAGTCGGGGAACCCCCACAAAGAGTGTTTTAGTGAGCATCTTTTTCCTTGGAACAAAAATATTAGAGACATCTCTTTAAGAGTACTCTGTAGAAGGCACACAATCATCCTGCAGCTGGGTTGCTACCAAATGAATATAAAAAATATCACATGCTGAATGCAAGAGGTACTGCATTAAGTGAGAGTCTGTGACTCTCTCCTGATATTTGTAATGTTTTAGAACTTGCAGATGAGTGTGAAGCCAGCAATGTTTTTATTTCCTTTGTTATCCATACTGCTTTAAGTAAGAGCTAGCAAGTTGGAGTGGACTCAGAGTTATTTGCAAAGCTGAGCCAGAGTTTATCTAATGACTGCAGGACAAGTAATTTCTGACACTGCAACAGATGGGAGCCAGGGTACCCCTACATGTACCTGGTGTTCCTACAGATTTTTCAGGTGACTTTGCATGAAGCCAATTGGGGTGTTCTTTCCGAGGGACTCTAAGTCAGGATAGGTCCTTTTGTGTCTGAACATCCTCTGCAAGAGTACATGAGTTTCCAGGAAAGACATGGTGAGTGCTGGGGCTGTAACTTTCATGTCTGTGGAGGTTTTGTAACAAAACTTGAGGCAACCCTTGCTAAACTCTCGGGACAGTGGCCTCAAGGTCAAGCTGCCCTACTGAACCTTTACTCGAAACATGGTCAATGTTGCTCTGCTGTCCGCTGGGACATGGGGACACATCCATTAAAGTGTGTGTGGTGCTCTGCTTCTGAGACATGGGGAAAAACAGAGAAGTTAATAAATAAACACAATTAAACAAATCAGGTCTCTCATGAATGCATTGTCTTCTCTCTTTGCTCAAATTCTTTACATTCCAAAATCATATTGGAAAATGTGAGGCAAATGCACAATAAATGCTGTGAGCTGCTTTTCGGGTCATGCTGTTTCCATTTCTATGTCTATTTGAAAACTGCATGAATGCAAAGCACTTTTAAGCACTCTAAAAATTAATACAGAAGAAACAATAGAAACACATTTATTCCCATTTTATTCAATGTCAGTGTTGCTGAGTTTTGCCTGACCAGATGTTACAGTTTCAAATCTGTTCAACCATAGCTGTTAACAAAACATCCTTCTTTCACCAAAATTTAAAAAATATGCACATTTATTTTAGAAGATCTCTTTGGGTTTTTCAATATAAATGAAACAAAGATGCAATTTATCCCTTACTAATGCTAGTACTCATTGTGATTTCTGAGAGTACTTGTCACAAGGCTTTGGGTGTGTGCTGTTTGCACATTATTTGCACAATTATTTTACAACTCTGTATGTGCAGTTTTAACTCAATTCTGAGTTTAACCCTGCAATTTCAGGGTTTGCTTTTTCTGTTTCTTTTCGTTTTTTTTTTAAAGGACACATGTTCAAGATAAGAAACAATTTTTCAGATAGGGGCTGGAAAAGCTTAAGCCTTTCCTCTCTGTGTGGTAGTTTCCCTTCTCTTTATTTTCCCGGATAGAACTGACAAGCAGGCATTGTCCCTCCAGTGAGCTCTGCAGCATTACTTTGACCCTAACCCATCAATCTGCCTCAATTGGATAATGATCTGTAATCACTCTCTTTCAGGGGAGTCTATAAATTTGCCAAGGCCCCATTCTTCTCTGAAGGCCTCCTTATGTTCACTCCCGTTTGTGCAAATGCTCTCTCTTTTACAGCACTAAATAGCCATGCACATGGCCCTCTCTGTTCGGAGACACCAGGCTGCTCACTGTTGATTTTCCATGGCTCTGGTCTCCAAAAGGAGGCAAAGCTCTGCATGCCAGGACTCGGCAGGGTGCAGGACAAAGCCACACCACTTCAAGAGCAGCCGCTTTTCTCATTAAGACTGACCCATCATTAGGCTGCTTTGTGCTGGCCCTTGTAATCGATGAGAGGACTTCGTAGTGTGAAAAAGCTAATAAAGATGAGCATGAGGTGGTAGCAAGGGGGGTGGGGGAGTAAAGACACTAACCCCTGTTAACAGAGAAGCCCTCCTTCCCCAAAGCTTAGCCACATGAGCGAGGAGCAAAGCTCAGGATAGCTGGCAGGGTGCAGACCCCTCTCAGTCATTTCTTTGATTGCATTGCGCTTAATTCCCTGAATATCCTTGTTCTGTCCTCTTTATTGGACCTAAGAATTAGAACATGAAAGAAAGCTCATATTCTCCTTCCTCAGTCTCCTTCCTTCTTCTGATTAAAGAAGATCAAAGGCTGAAGAGCATCTAACTGAACTTGAGTTCAACACAAGAGAAAGCCCAAATATGTGCATGGGGCACTGGAGGGTTTTTTCCCATATTGTCATGAGGCTTTCTGAGGTTCTGAGAACATAATGGAAAAGGTCAGAGAAGATAAAAGATACTAAAGTTGCTAATGTGTCTTGGGGAAGCATCAAGTGTATACTTGCTCTGTGATGCGTTGGATACACACTACAGAGAACAGAGGGAAAAAGAAAATAAGTAATCCCCAAAAAATGTAGAGTGTGGAAGGAACATTGGTCATGGGAGAGGGCAAAGGTGATATTCTCTCTGCCTGTACTGCAAAGACAGCGACACATCTCTAGAAGTGCTGTGCATATGGACATCACACGAGAAATAAGCAGCAGGAATCTGCAGCTATGACAATGTGGCTCAGTGAAACGAAGGGATCTTCTTGTTTGGGGGAGGAGGAACGGTGTCTGTAACATTGTGAACACTGGTGAGAAAACATATGTAGAATGGGGCTGCAAAAGAGCAGCCTCAGATGTTGTACAAATGTGGGGGAGCTCAGTGAGGGACAGCTTCTCCCTTCTTAACAGGTGGCCTGCAGAGCCCAGATCCCTCTTCAGAGCAATGCTGTTCATGCCTTCACACAAATTCTGTTTTGCTTTGTGTGCCTCATGGACAGGAAACATAGTCCATGCCTCATCTTCTCTCCACTGTGTGCCTCCTTCCCCACTTCTCCCAAGGGGAAAGAAGTAGAGAAATGGGCAAAGTATGTTACTCACCCCCAGAGCCTGAGAGTGCATTTGTGGCTGGCTTCTGGGTGAGAAATGGTACATGGAGTTGACCACCTGCAGTCTGCCTCATACCTGTTGTTCAAGTGAGTCCTTGATGAACGGCTCAGAAGTTTTCAATATTAAGTTTAGGTTTTCTTTTCTTGGATAGATGCAAAACTACAGGGACAACATCTTAAGCTTGTAAATTGATGTTTTCATGTCAATAAAGTTCTGTCCATAGTCTCATCTTCCTTGTGACTACAGAAAGTCTCAGAAAGGCTCAGAATTAAAACAAGTTGTTAAAGCTGCTCATGTGCCTAATCAGCACATTGTTGATATTCATGAATTCTATTCATATTTTCTGTTTATGGGCATCATTCTTGTTTAGGGAGTTGAAGCCTCTCTCTTCCACTAAACACCTTCATCCCAGCCATCATGCACTGTTTGGTCCTTTACTCCGAATGAGTGCTACAAATATGGTCTGTGTACCAATGCCAGGATTTTAGAATTGCTGTGAATAGACTGTGCCCAAGTGCAGAAATATCAACTGAGTTGAGAAATGTATGGGATTTGTGGTTTTTGTTTGCTCTGGCTTTTTTTTTTTTTTTTTGTCTTTCATTCTTTGAAAGAAGCAAATTCTAAGAGGATTGCATAACAGAAGTACCCACTTCAAAACAAAAGCTGCTTGGCACAGTATCTTCTGCTCACATTCTGCCTCAGCTGTGTCATTCAATGCATTTCACACGGGATTTTGTGTTGCTGTCAAAGAGAAGCTGCACAGATTTACTTGATTTGAAACAGGGATGCCTGGCAAGTTGTTATGGACAATCTGGATGAATATGTGCTGGCATTTGCCTTATTTTCATTCTCCTCAAGATTCCAAATGATAACCATCTTGAAGGTAATTTGTTTTCATTGCATTAAAAATTCCATTGGAAAGTTGCTTTTTATTGTAACTTGTTAAATGCTTAATTGATATCACATAATAAAAGGAATCAAAAAACCCCTCTGGTCCCTCTCAGGAGCTCAAGTTAGCTGCAGTGGAGCCAGATCTGTTGCCATTTCCAAGTTGTTCTGTAGTGATCTAGCAATTCATCAGTGTCAACGACACATGGGAACTCTCATGTTTGTAAAAGCCTGCGAGGGATCCATGTCCTACATTTCAACAAAAATCATAAAATCACATTTCAAGGTGGTCAAGGTTAGGGAAACATCAGACACATAATTGCTAGCCCCTTTCTGAAGCGGATGGCAAAACATGGAGAAACAGGCAGAAGAAAGAGGTAAGCAGCTGCAACAGAAAGGCAAATGCTCCTTTGGAGGACCTAGAAAATTGGAAGTGAAGCATAATTGTCAGGATGCCAGATGCATTTGGCTTCTGCAGGAGGACTGGTATGAGAACCTAAACAGGCAAATATGTTGATGCACACGTCACAGAAATCACAGTGGAACAGTCACAGAGGGACCAATGAAGATCATCTGTGGTTCATCGCTTTATCTTCACTGGCCTGCATCACGGCAGAGACTTCACTCTCACTCCATGTTCCCACCTAATTGTCTTCTGACAAGCTGCAGCGCAGCCACAGGTGTGTGAGCTTGAGTCTGCCTCATGCCTCACCATCTATTTTTAAGAACATACAAAATCTAGCCTGTGAAGGACAGCATTGTAAAGTGCTGTGTACCGCATATCCAATGTATTCAATATTCTCATTTAGAGTTACTGAGATTATGGTATACTACAGTAGGTGGTCTGATATTTATATATGTCAAAGTTGTAGCCTCTGAGATGTGTCCCACAGTTCTTCTTGCTCCTTACTTCACAGGATAGTCTACATTGTCTCAGGGATCAGGCAGTTTGGGTAGAATGTCCAGACTCACATTGCTTTGTTGTTTTCTAACTTACTGGTAAAATTTGATTGGTTTTCCAGGGGGTTATAATTAAAGGATGAGAAGTTTTGACTGTTTAGAGAGGATCTGGGACAGCATTTGTCATCTTGAAGTTATTTTATTAATTGCCACGTCCTTAATACTTAAAAACATGGTAGAAATGTGATTTGGTATCACAGGTACACATGTTGTCTTCTTTCAGGACACAACCCATAGCATGTACACAATATCAATACTTTCATATTCAAAGTAAAGACAGTAATGAGAAAATTCTTCCTTCTGATCCATCAGTGCGATCTATTCAGTGAGATTGTACTGATTCCTTGGCTGAAATTTTAGTTGGCAATTTGCTGATTAGCTCACTGGAACATTGAATCCTTCTGATTTATCTATTGCTTCCATCATGTTGCAAAAATAGAAATACTGAGAATGTGTTAAGCACTCGAGTGTTAAGATGTATTTCAAATGTCCATCAATTTATTAAGTAGAATATTTTCTAGTGTATTCTGTCTAAAGCAATGTCATAAGAGTTAAAATAGCAAACAGTTCCATTGTTCGGATTAACCTCATAAGGAATGGTTTTGTGTGATCTTGGGTATCCACTGATATTAACTGTAATCTTCCTGAAATTCTGAAGTCCCAATATTTTATTGCACACCTGTTTTCTGTCTGTAGCAATTTGTGTTCCTGCATTTTCCCTGTTCTTCAGGTGGGTGCATGTGCCATGTACTCTTCCTGTTTAGGATTTTTACTTGTATTGGTTGCTGAAGACAAATCTCTCCCTGAAGATGTCAGGCCTTATACATGTGTTTGAGGAACATAACACTATAATAATGTCATCTGCTTGTCATTGGGTGATTTTTTAATACTTCTTATCATTTTAATACAGTTCTTACACTAATACAAGTGCTCAGGTTTATTCTAACACATGTATTAATAGCAAAATCTTAGAAACTCATAAGTGGCACATGAATATGGCATCACTGGTTACAGAAGGTCAAAGATGTCCAGAGTCTGGGGATGCTCTCTTGTACTCATGTCTCAGAATAAATTACTGAAGGTGATTTTTTTTTCCTCCAAAAGTTGTCTTCTCCTTGTCTAAAAATCTCAGTTAATAAAATGCTGTGTTCTGAAATCTACCTAATTCCCACCAGGAGTTGCCTGATGCTGTTTTCTTTTTAAATGACTAATTATTATTATTGTAGACATGTTATTTACTCCAAAGTGGTTTGGGGATAATTGATTAGGTTGCACCATGTCATGAAAGAACAGATGGCAGGCCAGTCTCTCAGTTCATCCACAGTGTATAAGAAAGCTAAGAAAATTAAAACTGAGGGGGGAAAAAAAGAAAAAACAAGAAGAAAAAAAAAAAAAGAAGGTGAATAGGAGGGGAATGAACTAAGCTGTGCTTGCAACACAAAAAACTTCTTGTAGTGGGTGGTCCTTTGGGAAGGTAATCAGAGATCTGCAATATGTCCACTACAATCAACAAAAGGGTACAATACTTCTCTGCAGGGAATTGGGTAGGGAAGAACTTGTTTAAATAAAATTGCAGGGTTGTAAGAATGTTAAACTAATTCTCTAATGTTCTGTGCATTGTCTGGGGAATTTTGGCTTTGCATCATTTGCTGTACTGAAGTACTGAAAAAATATTCTATTAGAAGTGTTTTGGAATGTGTTAACATGTATTTTAGCTTTGGAAACCCTGACTGTGTTTAATGACAACTGAAAATTTCTTTAGAAAAGCTACACTCCTCTGTGTTCTCTCCCTACAACCTCTCCCAAATTCCACATTCTTCCTCACTGAGTAGAATTCTTCATCATCATCTTGCAAAGGGAGTTTATTTTGCTATTTGGCACCTGCATTTTAGTGTGTGTGTCCATGTTAATTATTGGTCATAAATTACCATGGATAACACTGTATGTGGGTTACTTGCATATAGAGGAATGTAAAGTCTTGAACTGATCTCCCTTTAGCATTTTTATTTATGTGTGTGAAAATGGGGAAAGCTGTAAGAAAATGACAAGAAGATAAATATTCCCTGTCCTTTCCAGAGTGTACTAAAAATACGAATTATATCTCCAGAATCCAAAGATCCCAAAAGAGGAGGTCCAGAAGAAAGTAAGTCATTTCTATGCAAGTGTTACCCTTTCTAGACCTGCTTCTCCTTTATATATTAAGTGGTATTTTACTTTGCAAAATATCATTAAGTATCAGCAAATTGAAAACGCAAGACTTCAGCCTCACTCTCCATGCGAGGTGGAACACAGGGAGGGTCTCACTCCCAGCCAACAGTCTCTGATGAGATCGCTCCCAGCAGGACTCTCCTCTCCCCCAGTTTAGCCCATTTTCTTCCCCTCAGCATCCTACCAGTCTGGAAAGGATCTGCTACTGTGCTCCCACAGAGCAGCAGGGAGGAAGACTTATCTCGTTATCCCCTTTCTCTTGTCTCTAAGTAATCCTGTGTGAAGAAAGGAGAAAATTGCACTATTACAGGAGTTTCTTGCTAGGCAGCACTAAAAGCTTAGATTTATAAGAACCCCCATTCTGCACCATGAAGCCAGTGTTTTAGGTGATGGACAAATAAGTTTCCTGCTCCTAAAATCTTACAGTCCCAGAAGGGAAGGAGGTCACGGGGATTTGTCATTAAACACAGAGAGGGACATGATTAAACCTTTGCAACTGCAGAGTTTTGGCTTGTCTTGCAATGTATTTTCCCTCAGCCTAATGATCTTCCCTCCCTCAGATGTACAACTGTGCTTTCATTTATGTAATTCCAGTAGAAACTACTTATATTTTACTTCCATGAAGTAATCTTCTCTTGTAACTGTGCACCGGCAAAGTTCTGCTTCTGCGTTTTCTGCTTTTCATACATCTGGAACAGCTGTTATCCCAGCAAATGTTTTTTCTGCTGTCTGCATGCCTTCCCCAGTGCTGAGCAGCTCCAAAAAGATCTGTCCTCATCACCTTCGGAAACCTTTTCTGTTTGAAGAGAGAAAATAACCAGAGTTTGATCACTGCATAAGTGTTTGAAGCCCTCTCTTTATCAAAAATTGTCAGTGAGGATTACTTCTCACTGGATTGCAAGTCAAGGATTAATTACACTGACCACAGATGGGCACAGTGCTAAGAATGTCGGTAAACTCCCCACACAGATCCCAGAAAGTACTTTAATTATGGCCTGCATAAATTTCTATTCCAGTTTTTGGACTCCCTTAAGCAGACACTACCAAGTGTCCTAAATTGCTTGGTGGTTTGTTGAGGTGGAAATGTATCCTCTGCGGACTAAACTCATTACTGGGAGGTTTATTAGCAAGAAGGTAGTCTAAGTCCATTAATAAATGAGGAGTGAGGCAAAATCAATTATGATTTTAATATGACTGAGCCACCAAGCTGCTTTTTTTGAATCTGTCATTTAAAGGGAAATAAAAGAGTATGGGCAATTAAGAAGCAATGGAGATCATAGCTGGTGTGATTATTGATAAATGCAGGTAAGTAAATACCTGAGAAAATTAAATGCACAGATCAGCAGTTACTTCACCTTAAGGAAATTTGTGAACATACTGAACCACTAAGAGGTAGTTTTCAAAGCCAGACCACTGGGCCCTGCAATAAAATAGAGTATGTAAAATTTACATTGTAAAGTGCAGACGGAGTGAATAGGGGGATAGAGAAATATGGTCATTTTGCCTCAAGTAAATGTAATCTGCCTGTCAAGTAAAATGATGGAACTATGGAATATCTGAAAAATGCATACTAGATAAGTAGGAAGTACCTGTTCCAAACTATGCCATAGCAATTTGTGTACTATGGCTGTTCTCAGCTGTGTGGCAGAAAGGGCAAAAGGAAGAGGACAGAGGTCATATTTCTGAATGTTAAGAAAACATCAGGATGTGTGCTTCACAAAATTGCCTTTGGAAAACAATGCCAAGTGGTAGGGATGGGAACATGGTTACATAGGCTGAAAGTGGTTAAAAGTTCCTAAAGTGAAAGTGGGGACAAACGACAACAGGTTTTTGACATGGGGAGTTTGAGTTTTTGTGGGAATTATCATATGGCCTACTTTTCTACAGCATCTCTTTTTTAACAGCCTGGAAGATGGAATAAATAATGTGAATACAATTTGGAAAAGATAGAGGTGGAAAAGACCCAGTAATAACAATCTGGAGATTAGTAACAGTGCAAAGAGGAAATGAGTAGTCTAAGGACCACAGATGTACTGAAATGAAAGGAAGCTACAGAACAGAAACATGCAACTTGCCACTTGGTAGTGTTTATATGGCATGGCACACTACTTCTGGAGCAAAAACCAAGCCAAGCTGGAAAAAAACTCAGATGGGAACTAAGAGCTGAGGTGTGAATGCAGCATGGCTGCAAGTCACCTGGGCATTGAGGGCACAGGATGGGGCTATCTAGCTGTGCAGGCTCAAGACTTGGCTACAGGTCCACTCTGCAAAGATAGTTAAGGAAAAAAAACAAAAAACAAAACCTGAGCCCCATGGGTGAGAAAGGGGTGGAAAGTGGATGAAAGGGATTTAAACACCACCAAGAAGCTCAATTGCCCTGTTTCAGCCAAATCCTACACCTTTATCATATACATACAAGGATTTCTGCCTGCTGAGAGCCTTTGTAAGCCTGTGTTTCCCAATCCCAGTCATTGCCGAGTTCATTCTTGTATTTCATTGTTGTATTTTTGTACTTTTTCAATGTCATAATTAAATATGAGTTGTCAGGTGTTTCTTTATTATTTTTTATTACTTCAAGTCCTTTGTGGTTTTATACAGGGAAGAACTTTCTTTTGTATGGACTTTGAGTGTTTTCTCTGCACCCTCTTTCAAATTGTTTTTCACTTACACTCTCCAGTATTTGAAGACTGCCAGTACATATGAATGGAAGCACACATTCCCAGTATCGAGTAGAAGACTACAATTAAATCTATTCTATCTGTGCTGTGGTTGTATTCCTCAGCTGGTTTGGACAACAGACTTGATTAGGGTGAGGTTTTGATGCAATGTTCACATATACCAAGGAGAAGGGTCCCATTATATTCACTCAATAGGGGTCAGTCTTGGAAAATATTGCTAGACTTGAAGAATAGTCATCTAGGGAAATTTTTTGTTGATTTCAGGAAGACCATTTTGAATAAATCTTTAAAAGGTAACATATCTTTGATTTTCATCAGTTTTGTTGCTTTATTAGAACTTCTTATTGAACTTTAGGGTAAGATTTTGCCTTTTAGATGTTTGAAATTATGAAATTTGGACAGCTGATATTTTTGATGGCTTTAAGGAAATGTGAACAGCTATAATTAATGGCATGGCAGGCTATATTAGTTTTCTCTACCTAAATATTAGAAGAACATTTTCTTTGTCCTGGTTAAATGGTTTAGCTATACTAGCTGACATGTGTATGTTCTTACTATAGTCTTTTGCTAAATATTTACTTTAAAAGACTACTTCCTGGAACAATTTATAGTAAAAAAACCTGGTAGCGTGAAAATTTTCTAAAAGTATATAAAACATTTATGGTTAAACAGAATCTATGAAGAAAGTTCTGTTACTGGTTTAGCAATAAAAAGGGTCAAATTCTTCTGGCTTGAGTTTTGTAATCTCAGTCTTTTCATATGACAGAACTTTTTACAGCAATCAGCTGATTGCCCTTCATGACCATAAACTTAGTTCTCTATGGAGAGATCAACACATCTGAGAGTTTTATGTTGAATTTTGCCATTAACCAATTGGATTCTGCAAAACATAAAACCGAATTAAATTCTACGATAAGGAGCTAGCTTCTCTGATTACCAAGTTAAAGCCAGAGGGGATCTGTCCCTGAAAGTGTGGAAATAAACTAACAATAAATCAAAATCCATGCAAAGCAAAACTGGAAAATTTCATCAAGCTTTTAAAAAAAAAGTATTGGTGTCAACAGTCTTGGAGATGAAGACTGAAAAAGGGCATTTTAATTAAGCAGGTCTGAATAGGCCAAGCATCTTGAAAGCCTGTGAGTTAGAAATGTGGCTTACAGCTGGGCACATCTTTTTGAGATTTCGATGCAAGCATCCTTTGTAGCAAAAAGATCCTCAAGCACAGTTACACTGCGTGGTTGTCACCCAAAGAAAATAGTGGAAAGTACTGAAGTCACATCTCATTCTCTGACCAAAGTTTATGAATAAGGTGCCCCAACACAGCATCCAGAGTGAAAATATGCAAATATGGAATGATCTCTGGTTTTGGTCTCATAATGTGTAACACTGACTTGGGAGGACAAATGCCATCACTCCAAATATTGCCCTTTCTTCCTTCTTTCCCTCAGCTTTGTATACTGAGCTTGATGTCATATGACAGGGAATGTCCCTTTGGTCAGTTTGGATCAGCTGTTGCAGTCATGTCTCCTCCCAGCCTCCCATGCACCCCCAAACCCCTCACAAGTGTGGCAGTACAAAAAGCAGAAAATGTCTTGTCTCTGTGCAAGCCCTGCTCAGCAATAACAAAAACACCTCTATATTATCAGCCCTGTGTTCAGCACAAATCCAAAACATAGTCCCATCTGGCCAGTGTGAAGAAAATTAACTTCACCCCAGCTGACACCAGCACAACTCTGTACCAATTTGCCCTGAAACTGGTACGTAGTCCAGGACAATTTTTAAAAGGGAGAGTGGACACTGATCCCACAGGATGGAATATATTAGAGTTTCCTGGTTTACAGATAAAGTGTTTACCTATTAACATTTGGGTCATTCCCCTTAGCTCTCCATTTAAATTTTACCTCTTTCTCTTTCAGTAGGTGAGACTTTTGTGCTGTTGTGAAAAGTATGCAGCCTGATAGTTACCATACCATCCAAAAATACCTTATATATATTGATTTATGCAGTACATAATGTGCATATATGAATACATAGATGTACATATATATGCATCTATACATACATGCGACAATTCTATTTTTTATGAAAGATCAAAGCATATGTTTGGTTAAAAGAAATGCATGTCCTAAGACACAGTTATACTAGGAGCTACAGGAAGTCTTGTTGGACGAGAAGGAGAAACAACCATGCAATGGTTTAGGCAATTGACTTTGCAAAGGCACATGCCCAGCTCAGGTGTGTAATGAGTATGTCAGAAACTTGACTTGTGCATTTATTTTGGAAATAACTGCATGTGCAGTCACTTCAATGTTCAGCTTTCTGTTTTGCCTCTACATATGAGACGACAGAGATTTCACATCTTGTCCTGTCTAGACATCTTCTGAAAATCAGTCTTAATTTGGTAAATATCTTTCCTGAATTAAGGGTCTTTGACAACCCATTGAATTCTGTATTTATTTTTAATACTTTAATAGAGCGATTGTTTCTTCTCTTGTTTGGCTACACACACACACACACAGACACACACACATCCTCCCCGCTCCCAAAAAAAAAATTCCAAACCTGTTCCAGTAAATATCTTCTAGAAACCTTCTAGAGATAAAATATAAATTACTATTATTCAGACTGGTAAGTTATTTTAGACAATATTGTCTTATAATTCAAGCAGTGCACATGCTACCTAGAATGTCAGAATAGGCTCTGCAATCAAAAACTTGAAGATTCATGATCTCTGTGTCTTTTAGAGACACTTTGTAACATAGGGCAGGACTGGGAGTTTAAGTTTAGAAGGAGCATTGTTAATCTCAGGATAATTCTTTATTTATATCCTTTTTTCTTACTGAGGTTTTCTACTTGGGTGATTAAAGCATCAAAACCTGCTCTGAGGCTAGCTCTATTTCAGGGCTCTAAAGAAACTCACCACTGAATAAAAATCATTTCAGGAACAATTAGAGAAGAGGTCCGCATAAATTCTTCCTGTATCCAGGGCATTAGCATCACCCAAGTGTCTCTTGCTTACAGTACGTTGTGACAAAGTAAAAGCTGTTTCAGCTGTTATACTGTGATGGCTGTTATTTATGGAACATAAAAGGATACTGAAATACAAAAGGGTTTGAAAAGACCAGGGTAAGATCAGATAAAAAAAAATGAGAGAGAAACAGGCATCTTGGGATGGTAACAACCCTGCCATGTACTGACAGGGAGGTTGTATATTTTTAGAATATACTGAAAGGAATGGTGCTTTTACTTAGGTTTTTATGGTTTACCATGAGATGCAATTTTCTGGCCTTATATGCAGTTGTAACAAAAGTCAGAGAGATTTTATGATAGCTGCCAGAGTTCATAAATGATGGCATACACTAAAATATTTATAGAACTGTAAAATCTTGATTTCTCTCTGGTTTAGCAGATGGGGTCCTAAAACTGGTTCCCAGATTGTCACATTTCTTTACCCTTTGATGACAATAGCCTGTTATCACTTTTTCTCCCCCTCTGGAAAGCAAGTTCACTAGTGTAATCAAGTTCATACTTCTATCCAATTATACACACCAGGATCTCATGAATTAAGACGTGTCAGCTATATAAGATTTGTAATTATTCTAGGCAAAGGGCCTATTGTTAAGCACCAGGATCTGAGGAGCCTCGCCGTGTCTCTGACCAATGACCATTGACTCATGTCAGTATAATTGCTGGTGAAACTCTGCTTCCTGGTCATTAAGCTCCATCCACACAGCACAGATAAATGCTACTTATACACCAGAAATGTTGAACTTAGGTGCCTGCTTGGTACGAAGCAGCAATATAGCACAGCTATTTGCTTCTCTTCAGGATGTTTTGCTGTCCTCAGAGATAATTGCTGTAGCACTGCTAAACTCAGCTGTACTTCAGGATGAAAATTGATGGTTGGGGTAGCAGAAGCAGAATAAATAATCTCTGAAGCAGAATTTTTCCATTGCAGATCAGGATTTACTCCACATTAAAAGACTTTTCATTAAAACTGAGGATGCCAAAGAGCAGACATCAAGTAATGTTCCTTCTCTATTGTATTTTCATGACAGAATTTCTAGGCTTTTGCAGATAATCAATGAATGAACATGTAGTACCTACATATATACAAATTTTTTCCAATAATTGTCTAAATATTTTCAAGATAGAAAAGCAAAAGAGGACTCAGGGTCCCATCTTTCCAGAAAAACTAGAAAAATCTTCACTGCTGAACTTAGTGCATCAGGCAAAATATAAATTAACAAAACAGGGAATCAGGAAAGGAGGATCAAGGGAAGTAAAAATGGTGTGACAAATATTTTTTTAAGCCAAAAGTCATCTCAGTCTAGTGTTATTTCTCCGTATTTAAATAAATGCAAAAATCTGAACACCAAAATAAATATGACTCTAAATGCATTTTGATTTTGCATATTATTAGTAGTATCTACTGGCATTATGCCTATAGAGGTGGAAGACACAACAACCAGGCACACACACCTGAATGCCATGGAGAATTGTAGCAAATCTGAATATCAGATTTCAGAGTTAGGTCTTCTAAAAGATCCCAGCACAAAGCACAGCTTCACCAACAGAAGCAAATCCATTTGTAATGGCTAAGAATATGGTCAAGGTAATGGGTGGGATTATTCTGGGATTTCCTTAGAATGATTTTTTTGGTTTTTTTTAAACAGAAAAAGGTTTATTTCTTAGCTTACAGTTCCTTGATACCTGACTCCCCACCTTTGGGGTTTTATTTTCCTTTCTCTATTTCTGTCAGGAGCACAGAAGAACAAATAAATGATAGATAAAAAGAGAGCAGGGAAAACACAGAAATTAGAGAAGTACCTCTTATTCAGATTCTGTAGGCAGAGCTTTTATGCAAATGGCAGTGATTAGTATTTTCATTTATGTAGGAAATGTTTATTTCTTCAATAAAGTGACTCTCATTTCCAAAAGCGCAGTTTTTTTTCTCTCTCCCTCTCTCCTCCTCTCTTTTTTTGTGTCTCCTAGCACCTTTGTGTCTGAATGTATCCCACAATTTTTAAAAATTATAGAATAACAACAATAAATAGCAATGTCTCTTTTTTGGTTTTGGTTTTTTTTTTTTGTAAATGGAATTTATGAGAATTATCTTGTTGGGTATTCATAAGGTTTGGTCTATTTGTTTGGATATGAGAATTACTTTAACCAGCTGGCCTTATCTAGATATTGTTTTGCTTTAACTTCTGCACATGTTACCTCACCAGCTCATTTCATTATTTCTAGTCAGACATTAAGTTGCAATAAGCTATTGAGAAAAGAACTGGAAATTCATTGACAGCTGTATTGGCAATGGAAACCTACCTTTGATATGCTGGTGAGTTTGGTTTGGTAGGAAAACCTCAGGCTCTTAAGTTCCTTTCCATTCCCCTCTGTCTTCTTTCAGAGGTAGAACTAGAATAGACAATGATACTCAGCATTACATGTGTTGCACAGAATGGGTCCAGTTGCATCTTTCTTATGAAAGAGATGCATGACCATGTGAGAACCAAAGACCTCTGAGCATTTGCCCCAAATTTGCTTTTTAGAGCTTTCAAACATCTGGCAAACGGCACTTATTGTTTTCGTATTTTTATGTCTTATTAGATAAGAGAGTTTGAAGTCTGGATTGTAGCTGTGGTGCTGTAAGTACTGAACACCTCTTTAGCCAGTGGTGGATACGTGGACATGCTCATCATCATCAGTAGGAGCACTGCAGGAAAAGTAGGAAATGCATTTTCCCTCAGGAGAAGGTGGGTTGAGATTGGTGCCAGTCAACAAGGTTCCTTTGATGTGGTAGGAGTGAAGACCCATACAGCTTCCATTTCTTCAGCTGTGCTTAGTTAATTCTTGGGCATGGACTCTAAGATCATGGACATCTGACCTTTTGTAAAAATTATGTTCAATTTGGAGATATGAACCTGCAAACCCCAAGCTGTATAGAGTTTGAGCAGGCACCTTGAGCAGGCTCTTTAAAAAAAATAACCAAAAAAACCAAAACAACAGCTCTGTTTTTGTGCTTGGCTGCATCTCTAGTGAACAACAAGGTAAATTCAGTAGAACTCTTCTTTTTTTTTGGCCTCAAATCCATTCTTCCTGCATCCTAGCTGCTTGTCTGAAGTAAAGTTGGTTGAACTTAATTTCTAGCCTAAACCAGTTGTTTGGTTCCCCTGAAGAGAAAGCCAGCACTCACAGACAATGACTCGTCGCATCCTGAAATGCATCTTGTATAAATTGCTTAGATGATTTGATGGGAATTCAAGTAATTTATGTCAAGTAAGAAGAATATTTTTGGTCTGAGATGTGTTGGAATGTCTAAGGTTTAACTTCTTGAAATACTACATGATATTTTTATCATTCTGGATACCCGATTGCTATGCAATTTACTGTGTGGTATTATTCACTTGAGGCATTAAAATAAAGGGTGCTACATATTAGAGCTATTCTGGCACTATTTTCATTGTAAAAATAGAGTTTGATATCTGGCTTTGTATGCTTTTTGCCTTGCCTTGTTTGACCTTTAGTGATCTTCACAGTAAGATACTGATCAATAATGAAACATTATATAATAATTGTATATAATAATACTGTATAATGTAGAAAAATGAAGTATATAAGAATAAAGAAGTATGTAATATACACTATTCTGTGTATATAATTATGGAAAAATTGTTACCAAGCATAATACCTGCTATCATAGCTTTTGTTTGACATAGTTTTGACAAAAATCTTATGATTTTTGTATAATTTTAAATTTTTATCTGGAACATTACCACCTTCAACCATGCACACACTCAAATTATGAAGTGTCTCGATCTTTCACAATAAAAGAGCTATATACATGGAAAAAATACTGCAACCTAAGAAAATCCACAAAAATATCTCTCATACAAATACAGGCAAAATGAAGAAAAAAAACTTTTAAGGTATTCAGACTAAGCTACAGTATTGCTTTGAAATACAATGTGCTATTTCACATATGGTACATATACATATAATTTTCAAACTTAGGTCTAGATGCCTGTGTTGGTTTTGCTTGGCCTGGTTTTTGGTAGCAGGGGGGCCACAAAAGGTGGCTTCTGTGAGAAGCTTCCACCATGTCCAGCAGAGCAAATCCCTGATGGCTCTGAAGATGGACATGCCACTGGCCAAGGCTGAGCAAATTAGAGATGGCAGTAATGCCACTGTGATAACATATTTAAGAAGAAATCAAAACAAAATGTACACGCAGTTGTTTTTAGCCAGAGAAGGAGGAGAACATGAGAACATGTGAGGGAAACAACATGGAGACACCAAGGTCAGTGAAGAAGGAGGGGAAGGAGGTGCTCCAGGCACAGGAGCCAGGATTCCTCTGCTAGCCGTGGTGAGGATTATGGGGAAGCAGCTGTGCCCCTGCAGCCCATGGGGATCCATGGGGGATGCAGAGATCCACCCCTAGCCTATGGGGAGGTGCCCATGCTGGAGTGGGTGGATGCCTGAAGGAGGCTGTGAGAGGAGTTCACTTAGCGGTTTTGCTGCTCATGAGATGGACCCATGCTGGACAAGTTCACGGAGAACTCTCTGCCACGGGAGGGACCCCACGGTGCAGCAGGGGAAGGCTGAATTGTGGAAGAAGATCATGGTAACAAACTGACCAAAACCCCCATGCCCTGTCCCCCTGTGTTGTCGGTGGGAAGGAGGGAGGGGATGGGGAGAGGAACAGTGTCTTTAAGGGCTTATTTTACTTCTCATTATCCTCCTTTGTCCCTGTTGGTAATAAATTCACTTTGTAACTTTAAATTGAGCCTGTTTAGCCCTTGGAGTGTTTCCTCCCAGCTCTTAACTCATGACCTATTCATTAAATTTTTTTCTTCCCTCTGCCCAGCTGTGGCAGGCAAGAGCAAGTGAGCAGCTTTGGTGGGTGCATTTGGCCAGTGTCAAACCATGACAATGCCTTAGAACAAAACTGTATTACATGATTTTTCATATATTTCTGCTTGAGCTTTGAGGTGTGAATTCATCCCCTGGTGCATAGTGTAACAAAAAACTTTTCAGCTTCAGCAGTACAACTGCAACAGATAATGTGATGAAATATACTAGACTGTGTGGGTTTGGGTGATTGTGTGTTCATAAAATACAGGCGAAGAACACAGGGAGTTTTGAGAGAATAATAGTGTTATGAAATGTCACTGTATATCTTGATAAGAATTGTTAGCATCATGTAACTGTCATACACGAAAAGCAGTCTCCCACAAAATCCTGAAACATTTGTAAAATTGCTTTACCTAGTTTATTGTGGTCAATACGGTATGGAAAATGAAAGTGTTCTTGCTGGAAGCTAATGAGAAACTATGAATTGACTACTGTGCCTTTCATCCCATTGGTGTAGTTTTAGGTTGAAGTTCTTATTGTGTGCTAGAATTACCATGTTCTCATAACAAATTTGTAGGTGGTGAGATACTAAACAGGATAATGAGCTTGTCTTAAATAAAAATTTGAGAGAAAAAAACACACAAAACCCTACAAAATGGGTCATAGGCTTCACAGTTGCAGTCAAAAAGTGATTTCAGATTTGGTGGATAAAGCGTTGGTCACAGTGAAAGTTTTATCATTGACCTCAATTGAGATTGAATGCACTGGGAATTCATGCAGCCAGGGACTTCAGAGGTATCCACAACCCCACACAGGAGGGAAAAAAATGCCCATCTATGCTCACCATGTAACGGTTTAAATAACATCTCTGAACACTTTTATTTTTAACATGAGTAGGGGTGAAGTAATTACATTTCAACCAGCAATGAGATGAAGCCCTCATGCTCAGTCTAACAGGAAACAAATTACCTAGACAGAAGCATCTGATTATTCCACCCCTTTTTATATAGTTCAGCAAACCTGTTCTTTTGCTGGAAGTACAGTCCCTTTTTTGCCAGTATTTTCCATTCATCCCTGGGAACAGTGCATGGCTGGTAAATCAAAACAATTATTATTCTATTCCATAGGACATACAGTGATTTGCATTTATATGCCAACATTTTCTTCCTTGTTGCCCCAGCAAGAGCTGGGAAATGATTTACAAGGATGCAGAAGCACTGGCACAGATGTTATACAGCCTCAGCATGTTTGCAGTGCACAGCATGGCAGAATATTCTGGAAGTGTTTGATGCACAGGTAGAGCAGGAGGCAGCCTGTATGCCAGCGGTGCCCTCCCAGCTCCAGTGTGGGGCAAACCCTGGCCCCACTGCTGGCAAACATATTTGGCATCCATCTTTCTAACAGGTCATTTCTGCATGCTCCACTTTGAGGAGGAGGATTGTTTGGTTCTTGTAATTAGTTGCTTCTGTTGAATTTCTAAAGGACCTGTGGGCCATAAAAATCTTTCTGTTGTGGAACAGTTGGCAGCTCCATTTAATGTATTTACTTTCTTTTTCCCCTCCCTTCCCTGCCCACCACCACTATAGAGGAGGCTTGGAGGATGAATGAATACACAGAACAAAAATGTACTTTGCTATGGGAACTGTTTTCCTCCTCCTTCAGAAAGCTTGGCATTAACAAGAAGTTTTGTTCTCGCTTGTAACTATTATCAGAGTAAAGGAAGACCATCAAATCATTAAAATCCACATTTCAAATGTTAACACTTGGGAAGAATAAGCCATTGGAAAGCCAGATTTTGAGCACTGTATCTCCTCTAAAATATTCAACTTAAGTAGCTTAAAGATATTTCATATTTCATGATGTAGTGAAGTGTGGGAGCCTACCTGGTCTAACTGCTGCAGTACTGATACAAATATCTCCTTTCTCTAAGCATCACCTTTCATAAACTTTGAAGGTCTGAGGTTGAGAAGGGCTAGAAGATGGGCACAAGTATGAATCCTGCTCCTTTCCTGCACCACTCAGCTTGGTGCCACCTTCAAATCTGCTGGGGGGTATTTGATCCCTTCATTGACATAATTAATGAAGATATGAAATAACAGTGGTCCCAGTATGGACCCCTGAGGGATACCATTTGTCATTGATGGCCATTGGGACTCTGAGCCATTGACCTCTACCCTCTGGACATGACTACCCAACCACTTTCTTTACCTTCTAACATTCCACTCATCAAATCCATCTCTCTCCAGTTTAGAGAAAAGGATGTTGTGGGGGACCATGTCTTAGGCTTTACAGAAGTCCACACAAATGATATCTGTAGCCCTTCCCTTTTCCTCTGATGTAGTCACCCCATGACAGAAGGAGACAAGGTTGGTCAGACAGGACCTGGCCTTGGTGAAGCCATGCTAGCTGTCCTGAATCAATTCCCTGTCCTCCATGTGCCTTAACAGAGCTTCTTAGGGGGATCTGTTCCATGATCTTCCCAGGCATAGAGGTGAGGGTGACAGGTCAGTAGCTCCCAGTGTCTTCCTTTCTACCTTTTTAAAAATGCGCACAATGTTTCCAATCACCTTTTCCAGTCACCTGGGACTCTTCACCTGACTGCCATAACTTTTCAAACATCATGGAGAGTTGCTTGGCAACTACATCAGCCAGTTCCCTCAGGACTCTGGGATGTGTCTCATCAGGTCCCACAGTCTTATATACATTAGGTTATTAGGGGGTTGAGCACATCATCCTCACTTACAGTGGGGGGGACTTTGCTCCTCCAGTCCCCATCTTGCTGTCCATCCACTTGACTGGTGTGGGAAGAGAGGTTGTCAGTAAAGACCGAGGAGTACCTCAGCCTTCTCCTCATCAGTTGCTATCAGATTTCCAACACTGTTTATCCGGTGGGGTACACATTCTTTGACCTTCCTTTTCTGGTTAACATACCTGTAAAAGCTCTTCCTGTTATTCTTTGCACCCCTTGCCAGGTTCGATTCTAGTTTTGCCTTGGCCTTTCTCACCCCATCCCTACACAACTGTATTTCATGTCTGTACTTTTCCCAGGTCACTTGTCCAAGCTTAAACTGCCTATGCATTTACTTCTTTCCCTGTAATTTGTCCAACAGGTCCTTACTCAGCCATGCTGGTCTCTTGCCTTCTTTGCCTGATTTCTTGCCCCTGGGGATTGCCAGCTTTTGCACGCTATGGAAGGCTTCCTTAAAAGATCTGCCAGCTTGGTTCCCTCCTCTGTCCCTGAGGGCAGCCTGGCAGGGGATTCCACTGACTATCTTCCAGAAGAGTTGAAAGTCTTCTTCCCCAAAGTTCAGGGGCCTAACTTCACTCTTTACCTGACCCATACCCCTCAGGAGTGCAAGCTCCACCAGTGTATGATCTATTGGTGACCCACAGATCCAGTAACACATTCCCTCTGGTAGGGCTGTCTTTACCAAGAAGTTATCCTCCATTATCCAGTTATTGCCTAACTTGCCTGGTCCTGCTGCCCGTGGAGATGGCCTGGCCCTTACAGCAGGCTAAACTCCACAGCTCCAGGCCATATGGCAAAATGGCTTTTGAGTGTGCTAAATGGCTTTTGAGTGTGCTAAGTAGCAGCCCATTTTGTCCAAAATTACCATTAAGAGGAAAGAGAGAAAATCACAAATCCTAGTTTCACTAAAAGAAATGTACTCAGTTGAAAAAATGAACCTGCTCCTCGGATATGCCGATGGACAGAATGGACAAGATCACAGAGTCATACAAGGTTTGGGTAGGAAGGGACTTTAAAGATTTGGATAATGCTCTTGGGCGCACGATATAATTCTTGGGGTGGTCCTGTGCAGGGTCAGGAGCTGGACTTCAATGATCCTCGTGGGTCCCTTCCAACTCAGCATATTCTGTGATTCTCATCTCTGAACCTATGAACATCTAGCTCCATCCCCCACCTTCCACAAAACCAGGTTGCACAAAGCCCCATCCAACCTGGCCTTCAACACTTCCAATGATAGGGTATTCACAACTTCTCTGAGCAACCTCTTCCAGTGTCTCACTGCTGAGATTATTAGTATTTAAGATGACAAAAAAAAACCCCATTTCTACATAGGACATAGGGCAAAATGTTACATTCCTCCCACCAGGAGAATAAAACATAAAATAAAATAAAACATAAAACTGAAACACAAAAGCAAAGTACTGTAACTTCCTGATTTGAGGAATATGGCTATAAACTTGAGGAGATTAGTCCTCTGTGAGTTTCAAAAAACAAGGGCCTAGATTTTGGGGGCATTATCATTGCTGCTTTAATGCAGTGGGTCCATTTTAGGCTTGGAAGAGTAGGATACGAAACTTAAGCAGTCAGGGCCTAAGTAGCTTGGTAGAGGAGCAGTGGTGAGGACGATTAAGAAAACAAAGGGAGGGAATTATACCTTAGGCATGGAAATTATGCTCTACCCTTCCCAGAGTCAAACTTCTGCAATGGTTTTGTGGCTTTAACTTAGACAACTTTGGCCCACATGAGGATGAAATTAAATAATGTAACAAGGATGGGCTCGTATTTGGGGCAAATCCTCTCACTCTTGACTATGCACAAACCCACCACAGGTGGTAGATTGCACACACTTATATCAGGACTAATATTTTCTTTCTGATGGCTGGGTATAGTGAGCAAAACAGGCTTTAGTGACTCACCATAGTAGTAAATAACCTCCCTGTGGGTCCTCTAAAATACCCCAACTCCTTCATTCAGCACTGAGAGATCTCCAAACACTTAGTACATAAACAACCCAAGCATTTTAACGCACTTTCCCCCTTCTCCCAGGGGATGTTCTTGGCTTGTGTTCTCTCCCTTTATTACAGCTTTAATCTTACGATGTGAACTGGGACTTGTTTACATTTTTATTTTTAAAGGGTTTTTGTGTGTGTGTGTATGTGAGTGCTGCACTAAAGATCTAAACTGACAGATGCCTTTTTGTAGGGCTGAAATGACATATCTAAGTTTTACTGCTCTCTTCTCTGTATTTGCATTTTTAATTACTTGCATCATATTTTATTAGTGTGTTACCTGATGAAGAATTCCAACTAATTAATTTCACCTGGAATTATATGTAGATATATGAAAAATTATCCTTGGCCATTTGTGAAGACCAGCTGTGTATTAAGAATATCTGATCCCCATCTGAAAGATTAAAAAAAACGAGTAATCAAGAGCAAACAGCTGATTGTAAAAGCTAGTCCCTTTTTTCCTCAAGCCCTAAAGATATTATTATTGGCAAATATCCTTTATTACTCACCCTGTATAGTACACATTAACTCAGAAGTTTGTTCTAACTGAATATCATTCAGTCAGATGACTTTTTATTCAACCATTTCAGCCTTAATTTGTAGTACAGCTAATGTTGTTGAGTTCCACCCATATGCAAAGATTCATTTATTTCCATTCCAGCATGACTCACAGAGGTATAACTTCCCTTTGACGTGTTTTAATTTTTTTCCATTCCATCTTTTTTTTTTTTTTTCCTAAGTGGGAAAAAATTGATTAGGAATGTAGGCATTTTATGAAAAGCTACCTGTAAAGGAAGAGGAAAGAAGAAAAGAGAATATGAAATGGGACCTGATCCTGCAACACAGCTGAACATACACACACACACACACGTGCACATGCACACTCTCTCTCTGTGGATATTTCTGGTTTGATTCTTTGTACTGACAACAGATGGTGTTTTAATAAAGTCCAGTAGGAATATTACTGTGAGTAAACAATCCAGTGCATGCCAATTTCATAATTGCTGGGTACTGATACAGCCTCTTACCTGATGAATCCAAATTGGGAGGAAACCAACTGTGCACACACCTACTGGCAGCAGCCAAATCCGCAGCTGTGGTATGCTCCAGCATTGAGCTTCACCACGGAAGGTAAATTGCAGCTCCAATCATCTTTCTTGGCACCAGGCTTGGGGAACAGCTGCCATCTGGCTTGTCATCAAAGAATGGTCACCGAGTTTCTGGGAGATGAAATAGCTTGCTTTTTTACCTTGACATGCACAAAGATTGCAATCTTCATCTTTACAGGTATCTCTTAAAATAACATTCTTGGCTTCCTAAGCCAAAGATTTACCAAGTGGGATTTTCTTCTTTAAGTGATTCCCACGCCTATAGGGACTTGAAGTCTAAACCTGTTATATGCTAATTAAAGATTCACACCCACATGACTTGTCAAAGAGATAAATCTTACTCATTTGTTTTCATCATTAACAGGGGAAAAAAATTGTAAGTAATACCATGGCTTACATTAGCAGATTTATGTGGAAACGTTTGTTTTTAATAGAAGCGGAGATGCAGTTAGAAGCATTATTCCCACCACTGTTGATATAACCCAGTATGGAAATTGCAACTTGGCAGAGAAGAAGGAGGTGAAAGGCAAAAGAGGGAATTTAAATTCTCAGGATCAGCATTCCAGCTAGAAGTAACTGTATAGACAGCACTCAGCAAGTGCCTGCCTATTAAGTGTATTACAGATCATTATTTATATATTCAGTCCTTTAAAGATAGTCTTAAGGTCAATGGCAGATTAAATCACAAAAGAAGGAAGTGAGTCCCCTCCTCTAGAGAGACTCATCTATGGCAGTATTTAAGTGCTTCATTTCTGTAGGTTTCTAGTGCTGCAGGCCCCAGTGCTGCACAGCTACACATCAGAATAAAAACTTTCTTTCCCTCAGTAATTCTTAGTACTGACAATTTAGTCTTCAAATTCTATGCAAGAGACTAGTCTTTTGAAATTTTATTTCATCTTAGATTGGGACACTGATTGAAATCCCAGAAAAATCTTACATAAATTAAAACACTAGTTTAAAATCTCCAGTAAATGTGATTTCAGGTAATTATTTGACTTTATCAAGTTTCTTCATGTTGATGAGAGCTAAGTATACCTTTTTGCATTATTGCCTTGATATATTGTATCATTGTCTTTCAAGATATTTTTACACCAGTGAATCTGTTTTCAGATGGAAAATTAATATCCTTGGATAACTTTCAGCTGTGATACTATTCACAGGCCTTTCAGGGATCAAGATTTTTCTTTAATGAAGATTACCAGGCTCTTAGCATGAGAGCAGAACTACTTTGCTCTGGATTTAGAAACTCTATTAAATTCAGAACTTGTGATGGCAGTTCACTTTGTCCACAGCAAGGGTTTTGTGCAAGGGTTTAAGTAAGAGAGGCAGAGGAGGCTGCTCCTCCCTCCCACTTAAATGCCTGCTTTGTAATTGCAAGGTTCTGCTCCTGTCTGTGAGTTTACAGTAAAGGTTGCCCTGTTTAACCATAGGGAGATCAGTGGATGAGGATACACAAATTAGGAGTTGTGCTGCTGCACCCAAGCTTTTTCTTATCAGGCCACGGAAGGTCTGCATGGACACAACTTCTGTGGCACACACAGTTAAAAAAATATGCCTAGATGTTTTATGGACCCATCTACTGAAAAATATTAATGCTGTATACCTTTATAATGATTAGGCCAGCTGTCAGTGCTGGGCTGGATTAGTTTTGCATATGCATTCTCTTTCTTGCTGTTCTTTCTACAGATAGGCTAGACAACACTTTTTGCCATTTTAATTCACTACTGACAATATCTATCTAAAAGAAAAGAAAAGAAAAAGCAGGTGACTAGGGGTGGATAAATGCTAGAGGAATAGCTTTTTCATACACTCTAAATAAATGTACAAGGAAAAGTTTTGACAAGAGCTAATGTGCTGCTCAGTACCTCCAGCAGAACTGAACAATATCTCTATGGGCAAAAGCCTTGGTGGAGCTCCAAGACACATGTTCATGGTAGCTGCCTGACACAGCAGTCTGCCTGCACAGGGCTGCTGATGGACAGAAAATGAAAATGTTGTATGGAAATATTTAGCAACTTCCAGCTGGAAAAAAAACTGCTCCCAAAAGAAGTTTATGTAGAAAATGAAAAATTGGTCCCAGCGGGTTTCTCTAGTTCTGAGATTGGCAGATCTGGAGAGGTTGAAGGCACTGACCTCTCTGTCCAGTTTGGGCACACCCACAGCTGGGTGGCATTTCAACACTGTAGCTGCCTGTTGGATTGGAATCTCATCAGCCCATGAAATTTCAGATTTTCTGTGGAAGGAAAACACTGCAACACTTCCAAAAAATTATAGGGGCTTTGAGATGTGGTGGTTTCAGCTGTGAAATGAAATTGGATGCCTATGACAGAACTGCTCATCCTGTCCTTTATTGTTCTTCTTTCTATTCCCAAAAGTTGGGATCAGAGGAATTAGAAATTAAGAATCAGGTCATGTCATCTCCAGAAAATACTCCAGTCAGGGTTATATGCTGCAGTGACCCATTTTTTGAAAGCCCTGAGAACAGAGAGTGGACATGTGAAGGAGTACGTGCTATACACTGACAAACACTGATTCACAAAAATTGTATTTTCTTTTAATTGAGAGCAGAGGTTGTGAAATCACTTTCTACTCCAGGACCTGGGGCTCTAAACGTTGACTTATAGTAGAACAACTTAATTTGACCCTGAGCCAATGCAGAAACAATGACAGAATCTGAAAATGGATGGCAGAAGCAGTCATAAATCTAGCACTTAAGTAAGGATTGATCCAGCATAGTGATGAGAGGTGTTTATCTCATCCATCAGCCAACCTTGAGATCCCCTGACCTGCAATCCATTCAATCCTGTACAAGATCTGTTGTGCATGCCTTTTCAGTATCTGCTAACACTTTTAAGCTTAAATATAGGATGTGTATATTCAAAGTAAGCTTTGCTATGATTTTCTGAAAGAACTGCTTATTGTGTAGGCACTTATGTGTTCCAATCTCCTTCCACCTTCACAGAAGCTTGTAGCAGATTCCTGGCATCAGTAGCTGCTGGAAGAGGGTTAACTTTTTAAACACCAGAAAGTCAGCCTTAGTTTTCCATAAGTCAATCCAATGCTGTCAAATCTGATGACCTTTTTTGTTGGAATGCCATTTACAAGTAGGCCTAAATTATTCTCTGAAGCGGAATTGATACCTAAAGTAGATATATATTCCTCTAACAGAAACAGAAGATATATTACATTACCCTTCAATGCTCTAACCAACACTTGGGCTTCAGAGGGAATGGAGGCTGCCCATTTTCACTTTTCTTTAGAACAACTCTCTGATAAGATTTCATAGCCTGAATTTTTTTTTTTTTTCTGGATACAAGTACCCTGTTTCTTTTGGTATAGGTCCATTTTCACAGAATCACAGAATCACAGTAACATCCAGGTTGGAAAAGGCGTCCGAAATCATCAAGTCCAACCTTTGCACAATCACCACCTAGTGAACTAGACCATGGCACTGAGAGCCACATTCAGCTTTTTCTTGAACCCCTCCAGGGACTGGTGACTCCATCAACTCCCTGGGCAGTCTGTTCCAATGCTTAACCACCCTCCCAGTGAAAAAATTCCTCCTGATGTACAGCTTGGGCCTCCCCAGGCACAGCTTGAGGCCATTTCTTCTTCGTCCTGTCACTGGCTGCCTGGGAGAAGGCATCGAACCCCACCTGGCTACAGCCTCTTTTCATGTAGTTGTATAGAGTGATAAGTCCACTTCTGAGTCTCCTTTTCTCCCGACTAAACTCCTTCAACTCCCTCAGCTGCTCCTTATAGGACTTACTCTCTAGACCCTTCAGCAGCTCCATTGCTCTTCTCTGGATTTGCTCCAGCACATTTCTGGCTTACTTGACTCTTTCTGCACAGGTCCAGAAGAAATGTTGTCAATACTTTAGCTAAAGGAACATTCTTCAGTTTATTTGTGGCTCACCTGCATTATTTAGAGCTTACTGCAAAGACAATAGAGTTATACAGCCACAGACACAGACAAAGATAAGCTTTGCTTTATTGTGACTGGCCCCCATTCAGTCACACTTCCTCCTTGCATGCACCTGTTGGTTAAGACAGTGTACATTTCACAGCTAAATGGGGAGGTATTTCAAATAGTAAATTCAGTCTCCAGCCCAGCAAAGGACATGCTTAGTTTTAAGTACATCAATATTGCTTAAAGGCAACTGGACTGTTTGGATGGATGAACTGAAATACGTGCTTAGAAGCAAAAAGCTCCACAAAACCAGTAAACAACTTAATGACATGCAAGACCAGTTCTCTTTTAAAAATAACAGAAACAAATTTCTAAACAAAACAAAAGAAAAAAAAACCCAGAACAAAAAACAATCCTCCCACCAAAACAGCCTCAGAACAAGACATTTTTTCAAGCCAACTCAACACCCAGCATGAAGGTGAGATTTTTCCAAAGAGTACAACTTCCATTTATGCTCTTAAATACAGGCCAGATTTTTATAAATGCTTGCAATCTAATGTTTAGAGCTCTTTGGACATCTGGCCACTTATTTTCATGCCAGAGCTAAAGCCTTCTAGAAATCTGGTCCCAATTGTGGGACTGCTTGGTTCTTTTGAAAATCTCACCCCATGGAAACTACTTTTATAATGGCGTTCTTTTCCCCAGAAGGAAAAGCCATGAAATGTAATTATTTTATGTACAATGTCCACACTTCAAATATAATTGCTGTCACTTTTTCTTTTGCCTGTTAAAGGTCCCAGACAAAACAATATTTTCCACTGCTCCTCCAAGAATTTGAGGCGTAAATGCACACAGAAAGATGAAATAAAGTTTTATTCTATTATTACATTGTATTGCTTCATGATTGAAACTAAAGAGGAGTCGCATATAGGGAGAAACAGGGAGAAGCTGCACATAAAGAATGGATATCATAGCAACACCTGAGTTTGTTCTGTTGCTTGTAATGAAGAGCCAAGTGTCATAGAAATAATCATAGAAATTATAAAGTAATTTTATCTGAAATGGCCTTTAAGACTAATCAAGCTACAGAATCTTATTTTCCCTTGCAAATGTAACTGACCCTCTAAAATTTTCATATTTACCCCTCAAAGTCTATGTTTACAATTGCTATCCTGCTCTGAGCAAAGACTAACCAAGATATCCTGACAGAAGCATCTTTACTGCTCTCTGCACTACTGCCTTCCCATTGGGGCTGCTGATGTCTCTGCACAAGCAGAATCCAAGTGCCTAAATATCAGATATAAACATAACAGCACCATTTAACCGCCACTCACACAAAGGGTGAAGAAGCATCCTTAAGTGTCTAATCAACATCATTTTTACGGAACCCACAATGGATGTTCTAGCAGGGAGCTTGCTAGAAGGTTAAAAGGTCTCATTTTCCATCTGAAGAGATACATAATGAAAATTAAATAGCATCCTAATCCATCAACTGCTGTGTCTTCCTCTACCTCATTCCTTATCAATAACCATGGAGTCATAAATACTGGAGGTGGAAAACACCTATCAGATTGTGCAAGTCTTCTCCTTGCCAAGGCACAGCCATTCCCTCCAGTGAACCTCTTCCTGGACAGTGGCCAAAGCTATTTCAACTGTCTCAGATGGCAGTGATCTCATTGCACCCTGTCAGAGACCATGTCTACAGCAGAAATATTTCCTTGTCCTCTGGAGTCAGACTGACAATGCTCTGACGACATTCTTCATACAGGATTGCCATCTCCCATTCCAGTGTTGGAGCGCTACAGCATGCAGCTGTGATGTCAGCACTTACCAGTCCCAAATCCCAGAGGAGCAGTGCTGGCAGTGAAGAGCCCATTCCTGGAAATTCCTGCCTGCAAGCTTTGATCTCTCCAGCAGCTGTTGTAGAAATGTAGGTGGAACACAGTGCACTGTGATTGCCCCATGTGCTGGAACGTGGCCACCACATCCATCTATGCACATTAATGGGTAAGGAGAAAATAGGTGGATGTCATCTTCTTAACCTCCTCCCCACCGTCTCCACTTACGTTGTGAATGAGAGGATTTCACCCGTACCTTGTAAATCCTGGATTTTAAACTGTGGGCCACTGCCAGCTGTTGTCCAGCAATGAGGAACTCACCTTTTCCTGAATTTCAAGGCTCACTTTGATGTGGAACTACTTAGCCAGGATCCAAAGTAGTAGTGTGGTAATTAAAAAAAAACCCTAGGGAGTATATAGGCAATTAAATCAAGGAGAACGATTAAAAAATAAATAACAATTACCTTGCCTAACTATTAAGGGTAGGAAAGCCTATCCAGGAACCTATGTTTACACCACAAAGCTTATTTATAGCCTTGAAGTGATGTTACCGCATGCATGCAGGGTTGCCCTTATCTTCGTCGGACAGAGCACTGCAGAGCCAAAGCCCTCTAGGGCTCTGCAGCCTTACCATTCCAACATCTGAACCTCGTGATGGGCCTGGGGAGGTAGGAGTGCACCCAGAAGCACTGTCATTACCCCAGTGCACAGCCACTGTCAGTCAGAGACATGGTGCGAAGGCCTGAGGGGAAGGGATGTGGTGCAGTCAAAAAGGAAAGTCTGCCTTTTGGAAAATGAGAGTTGATTAGTAGGTTGGGGTTAGTAGGTAGGGAAACCTGAGCCTTGCACCCAGTTTGAAAGTGTTTGAAGTTACTTCCCAGGAGTAATGCCATTCCTGCCAGCTCATCTTCCCGTCATGAGGAATGAGACAGTCATCTACATTCAAGAAACTAATTCATGGTTCTAAGTGTTTTTTTTTTTTAATTGGCTTAAAGTAAGAGTTTTAAAAAACTGCTTGACTCAAGGCTGTGGGTTGGCAGCTCTGGATGGTAGTGGAGAAGGCGTTCATGTGCTTCATGCAGCAGCATTTGGCATGAGTTCACTTTGATAAACCCTCTGCCACTCAGCTCAGTGTTGGGACTGTTGAGACACACAACTTCCTCTGTTTTTTGTATGTGGACCTTGGCTTTGTGAATTCTGCTCATTGAAATGGATATTTTCCAAGTCCCTTTTAAGCTTCAGTTCTTCTTAGGTTTGCTCTCTGTCTCTCTCTGTGCTCCTCCACCCAGTTCTTTTTCTGTTTTCTACCAAGATAACATATTTTGCATTAGCAACAAATAATCCTGATGCTGCTTTCTTTAAAAGCAAGCATTTTGGTTTACTCTCTCTTTTGTTGTGCTTAGTCCACCTTTCTCTAAGCGAGTAATTTCCAAAGTCAAATGAAAACAAAGAAGTTCCAGTGATGGAACATACAATACTTATGAGACTCAAATGGAGTGGGAGCATAAATTGATTGTTTAGCTACATAAAAATTGATAGGTTTGATTGAGTTGGGGTTTATTTTTTGTTTGTTTTTTTTTTTTAAATGAGCTTTTTTATAATAGCAACATGGCTGATATATTCCTAAGAAATTGTGCCAGAAGATACCTACCATCTTTCTTGCACATTTTTGTGGATTCTGATACAAGATGCTTAATCCATATCTATATGTAACCCAAAGGGCTTTCCCTGTTCCTGCCACACTGCTGTATGCTATTTCCTGGACTATTCCATAATGAGAATAATAAACAGGGGTGCATTTCTGTGTACAGAAACTGAAGGGGTTAGGAGTTAGCAATTTCTCTGTGACTGAAGTGATCCATGTAAACAAAGCCATTTTGAAAAATTGTGGCAAGATTGGTTTTATCTGAAAATGAAATAGCTGCTTAGTGCCAGAGCAATTGTTTAAGATTGCTACAATGAAACTAGTGATAACGCAGTGTTGGGATGGTCAACATTTCACAGAATGGAGCACTTAGCCAAAAGATATAAATAATACTTGCTAGAGCTCTCACCTGGAGCTGACTTGAGAAAGAGATAATTTACTCTCATTACCCATCCGGTTTCACTGGGAGCTATATTAATGGCAGATGATGAGGACAGGGCTGACTTGCTTTCTTTTATGGGCTTCACTAGCTCCTGGGGCTGTCTCGTGTGGAAGGACTGCTGATAGGAACAAGGTACAGAGATCTGAGGGCTGTCACTGCCAAAACAGTACAGAAAGCCATATCCTTAAAAGCCAACATTTCTGCTAAGTGTGATGTCTTAATGGGTGATTACTGGGTTTATTTCCTTGGAAGTATTCTGAAAACATTTTTAAGATCTGAGTAAACTTTATGGTGCTTTTTCAGAGACTAGTTTGCACTCTGAGAGGAACTGCCACTAGGACAAGCTGCCTCAAGACATTTTGTTGCTGAGGATCAGGGGCATAGGGTAGGATTGGTGTGAAAAAGCTGCTAGAAAAAGCAGTGGCTGCTTGCTCTGAACATGGAGGGGCTGCAGGAGGAGACCTTCAAATTTGCACTGTGGCACCCACCATGGAGCAGTGGATGGGTCTTTCAGAAACAGCATTTGTCCCAAACAGAGCAGCACTCCCAAGAGGCAGCACTCCAGTCCCACCCTCAGATAGACTCTAGTCAGAGTTTTACAGGATGGACAGAAGATTTATGCAAAATTCAAGACTGGATATCATTTGTTTGTATTGCAAACAAATAGAAAAACAAAATCAACCAAATATGCTACTTGTGCATGTATATGAAGCAAACACTTTATTACATTTTCATTTACAGAATCATTTAGCTCCTTTAGCCATGGGAAGCCCAGCTTCCTTCACTGCATTTCTTCTCAGAGAAACCAGCCCCTGAATACCACAGTGACACAGTACACGTTCAGCAGGGCATTGGTCCCATCACATTAGGCTCCGTCACATCACATCAGTTGATGTGACTGACAGAACCCGACGTCTCGTGTCACAGCAGGGCACTTCACCCAGCACCGCGAGTTATAAAGACGCACTTTCTAGCAAAGTAAAATAAAGATGAATTGAAATGATGTTGGGTGGGGGAACATTCTTCAGGTCTTCCTGATCAGAGAAATCTAAAAGTAAGTTGTATTCCAGTTTTTTATTGGAGTGAGATGAGTGAGATTTATGAGATACACAGGTTCTACTCAATTAGCTTCTTCAGAAAGGATAATTTTATTACAATGCAAAAGGAGATGAAGAGGCACTAGTTCCCTCAATATATACTTTGTATATATGTGTGTATTCAAGCTCAACAGGCATTAAACCAGCTATTATAAGTGTTCGTATATTGTATATGTTATATCCCTGTACACAGGTAAACAACTAGATAAAATTCTTATGGACACAAAGAAAATGGCTACAACTGCACTGCATTTTACATCTTAGAGTGTCTAGACAATTCACACTCCTGTACATGAAAAAGCTGCTAATACCATATCCAGTTGTACCGGAGGGTGAAACGACTGCCTGGTCCCCAGACTGGGTAACTTTTTACAGCTAGTGGTGTCTTCTACCTTTTCCTGTTAATCTGCAAGGTCCTCAGGACAACCTTTAATTTCCATTTGTTTTAGAGACAGACATACTTTCTTAATCTCACTGTTGCTCCATTTTTAAAAAAAATATTTTTGTGTTTTGACTTCTAAAAAGAGTGTAGTTTTCTCTTCTGCTTGTTCAGGGCACAATGGAGGAAGAGTGGATCAGCTCTACTGTGCTAACACCCTGTACTGCTGAAACCCTGAAAATAATGAAATATATATTAAAAATAGTTATGTATTATTAGTGTATATTTATTACCTACTAATATCACAATACGTGTATTTTACAAGAATGCATACAAATATCTGTACATATTAGCAATTAATATCCATTAGCACCTCATGTTCATTAGAGGCTTTGCAGTGCAATTATTCCTAGAGGCTTCGCATTGCAATATTTTATCTACAGATTGCATCCTGTATTCTGCCTGGACGCCCAACACTCTCTTTAGCCTACACTTACATGGTGCTGTTTGTTTTCTGACACCCTTCCTGACACCCCACACCTCATGTTCATGCATCCTTTTCTCACAGTCCCTTCAGACCCATCCCTTCAACCCTCTTCAACCACTCTCCAAGTACTTTCCCGTTGGCACTCCAGAATGTCTTCCGCTTCCCCCATTCATTTATTGCTTACTACTGCAATCCCTGTCTGGAAATCAGGAGGGGGCCCCCTTCCCTGAGTCAAGCTGAATCTCCTCACTGCAAGCAGTGGAAGTGGCAGCTATCATCATGAGGGTGGTCAGCCTACCTTTCCCTGGGAAAGCCTTCTAGAGAGGACAGCCAGCCCTAATGAGATGGGCTTGGCACGTGCCCCAGAGGAAATAACGGACCGTGGCTGGTCTTTGGGAAAGGGGGAAACAACCTGAACTCTGAAACTGAGTATTTGACCTCAGCCTTTCAAAACAACAGTCACACCAAGCCTATGTGAGAAAACCAATAAAGAAAGCTTCAGGAGTATGAAAAAGCCCTTTCCCCATCCCTGTTTATATGTATTTACAGCACCTCAGCCTGTTGGCCTTGGTACCTAGTGACTAGTTGAAATCACTTTGCATCATGTTTCTCATTTCATTAGAAAAAGTGCTTTGTGAGTTTCCTTCCTTTATTTTCTATATTGATGGCATTCAGGACTATGTGCTACCCTTCCATCATTAAATGTTAATTTCCAGCACATCACCTGACTAAACATTCATATAGAAATAAACCCAAATTTGTCTATATGTGGCAGCTTTTAATTAAACACTCATTTATTCTGAGGCTAAGTTGTGAAGTTTGATTAGAGCTTTGCCACAAAGACACTGGGCTGCCTAAAGTGTGAGTGAAATATACAGTGTCTGGAAAAAATATTCACGATACTCTGAGTGTCTATTACCTTTAAACACTGAAACACAGATTTTCATCTAATCTGAATGGTTTTTCTCTGGTTTTACTTTCCAGTGGTTGCTGAAGAAAAGATATGTCTCTAATACTTTACTGATAGGAAAGTAAATGTGGTTTCTGCAGCCAGGTTCATACTGCTGTACTGAAACCTGCCAGGAAATATTCCTTAGGACTGTACCCTGACCCTTTGTGTTATTGAATTTTTAGTATGGGCTCTTCCATCGCTTTGGACTTGCTAGCACCACCAGCCAGTATCACCCCAAGTAATTCCTAGGCATGTCTCAGGAGATTTGAGGGGGCACAGATCATAGCCAGTGTGCTCTCTGCATGCAACTGTCCTGTTTTAGAAAGTAAGAGAGCTTAAGTGTTATTTCAGGCAATCCAGGACATTTTGTGCTAGTTGGTGTCATCACCAGAGCATGGTCCCGTCTGCCTGAGTTGCCTGTGTTGTGCTCATGCTGGTACCTGAGCTGACTCCAAAGCTGTGTCAATAATTCAGCTGCTGCTGCTGGCAGCAGTGGGAGCTGCCAGGTGCTCAGGGCTGCTGTCATCAGGCCAGGTATGCACGGCTGTATTTAAGAAGCTGAGATTTGTAAAGTGATGATTTATGTGTATCTGGTTCCACAAAGATACATACAGATGAATACAGAAGGCAGCTTTTAGATTCAACAGCAGAAAACAGATACGGAGCAGTGATTTGTGAAACACTATCTAGCTGCACGCTGAGAAGAGGAAGTCACCTCCCTCGCTCAGTTGCCCTGGTGTGTTAATCTGACAACTTTGGTAGTCAGCGCTGACTGCAGTAGGTCTCTGTTTGTAGTGCAATGGATAAAACAGCAGCTGTTTTGATTTGTATTATCATGTACACTGGGATTTTCCAAGATAATCTATAAGGGAATGCATAACCTAATTCAATAAAATATGGTGATTTTATCTCCCTTATGATCCTTTGAAAAGCCTTTTAGGATATTATTTGCTCCAGTATATAAATGCTCCAGAAAAATATTTATAGTCAAATGTTGCCTCATTTCTTTTTAAAGCTACCCTTTTATAATCTCAGGATAAAACATTATGAAGTTGAAATTGCACATGCATATGCACATTTATTCAGTAATCCATGATGTACACCTACAATATTTCAAATTACAAGGTTTGTTGGTTTTTTCCTACATAGGCATGAGCATGTGAAATTGTGTAACAATTAACTTTTATCCTGATATATTCACCCCCATTTCATGATGATATGATAATTATAAGCTCTGTCATGTTTTGGAGTTTGGTTTTTTTGGGGTTTTTTTTGTTTGTTTGTTTGTTTGTTTGTGTTTTTTTTGTGTTTGGTTGGTTGGTTGGTTTTGTTGTTTTGTTTTCTCAATTCAGCATTTTAATGAATGTTTTTTGTTTCCAAAACACATATCCCATGACTTAGATGGAAGGTATGGTCAAATTTTCTGCATTTATTTTTATATGAACACTATTAAGTCTGCCATAATTTTTTCCATTTTTTAGACATTTACATTATATTTCAGATGAGCCTTTTTAGACATATTGCAGGGTAAAATCCAGTATCAATTTAATTTAATTTCAGAGAATTTGCTATAGTAGTAACCCTTGTCTTTCAAAGGCTAAGGATATATTTTCTGAAAAATTTATTTTTTAAGACTACTAATTTATGCATAACTTGTTAAAAATGAATATTTAAAGATGTAGGAGGTTTTTATAGAAAGTAGCCCTTTATTTTCCTTTAACGATTTCAGTGTCAGAAAATTACATGTTAAAGAGTTAATAAAGTTACAATTTTTATTCTTTGTATTTATCAGATTCACCTGAATCTGATTTGTTCTGCTACATGTCAGGGTATTTAAAAAATTTCCTGGCATTTTTATCATTAGTTATTAGAACTGAATATTCCTCTTTTCTTGCCTATTGGTAGATAATTTTCTATGTTTTTGAATTCCTTCAGAAACAACCTTCCTTCAAAACTTTTTTCATCCTCTGATCCTCAGAAAAATGCTGGTTTTGGGGGGTTTTTCAAATTCAGATTGACTAACATTAAGACAACTGATCCTAGAAAAGATGAGGAAAAACCTACATACTCCATGTTCAGTTGTTTCTGTAGATTTTCTTTTTAAGGTATTGTGAACATCAGCATCACATTAGCTGACTTAAAAAACCTGGTTTTAAGCCAAATTACACAAGAAGAAATTTAATATTTCTGATGCTCCTAAAACAAAACCAAAAAACATTTAAAGACATTAATTTTCTGAGAAAGATCCAACTGAAAAAGGTCTTTAAGTGACAGAGGAAAGATTATGATATTAAGAGGTTTTTAAAAGTGAGAGTTATGCACAAGAATTTTTAAAGCTCTGCAAAGCCCTCTTGCTCTTTCTCTCTGAAAATAAACGTTGTAAATCTATCTGAAGCAAATGTCATCAAACAACTGTTCCTAAATAATTTTGTGTTAGTGAAGGACAGAGAAATACTAGGTAGAAAGCAAATATCTAAACTCATTTACTGATTTGCATCACAAAAAAAGGCAGTGAAATTAAGTTTATTCTTGCTGTTCTAGTGGGACACACTCTTCCCCATTACAATTAATTTGGCTAATAATCAGGCTAAACTAATTTTCTCACCCACAGTTAGAGGTGAAACTCAAAAGGATACTACAGTACGAGAATGGCTTATGTTTCTTCATTACACATTTTAAATACACATCACCCAAATAAAAATGAGTGACATGGTAAAGGATTTTTTCAGTATATATTTGGGTTGAATGTGTTATGAATGAATGAATTACAGAGGTCATTCCAAATATGTGCTGATAATATGTCTGCACAACAAGAGCATTGATACTGCCAACGTTGAGCTTTCAAAAATCTTGAGCCAGGTCACAAAATACTGAAGTCAATTAAAACCCAAGAAGTTGACCAAAGGAAAAAAAAAGCTTGCAATTTTATTTGCGTGGACCCTGAAGAATCACATCCTCAGATTTTTCTCTACAGCTGTATGATCAGTAAGTGCACCATATTTAAAGCAAAGTAGAAATTATCTTTTAACCACTTCATTGTATGAATGTGTTTTTAGGAAAAAATACCCAAACACTCCAATCTTTAAAAATGTAAGAGCTGGAAATGATGTGATGTAAATATTAGGGATTACCACTTTAGTATGTTGCACCTTGTAGTTTTCAGAAATTTTGTTAAGATAATTAATTTCCTTTCTCCCCTTGTAAAGCCTTAATTAGTGAACCCTTGTTTCATTAATTCAGGTAGATTCAGTGGGGTCCAAGGGTATCTCTAGATTTGATACAGACAAATCTTATAATGTCTCAATATTAAAATGTCTAGCCCAGATTTATCACCCTGTTGGTCAAACAGAGGTTTTGCTTTGGTGGCATCCATGAGTGCATTCACTCTGTGTGGGTCTGTGGGAGAAGTGTTGATGGATTGCCAGCACCACCTCCTGCGTGTCAGAGAAGGAAATCATTGCTGATGGAGAAAAATTCCTCTGGAAGGTTCAATTTCAGCACACCCCCTGACCAAGAATCTGGGACCATGTGATGTGGCAGCTCTGTTTAGGACAATGACTTAGAATGACCACGGATAGGTCAAAGGGATGGCAAAGACAGCACATGCCAGCTTTCCGAGGCCTGACCCTGCAGCATGATCTCATGCTGGGTGGCACCTTGCTGACTGGAGTATTCTCACCTGAGCTATAGCATCCCCACAAAGGGCAGCTGGAGCATGTTTCCTCTGATCCTATCTCCCTGCCGACACTCTCCTGCTCCCATGCAACTGCGTGTCATTCTGCACACCCCATTCCCAGTACTGAGGGTGTTTCTCCCTGGCTACCTGACCACACGGAAGAGAGCATCCCCCATTAGGGAAAGGTATGCATTTTACAGGAGACAGCTTGACTTTAAAAAGGAGTAAATCTCTTCCCCTGCATGTTGTGAACCAGGATAGGGAACTGATGTCTGCAGAGGTGACATGGCAGGGTACGACACTCATGAATTATGAGGGCGGATGTCAGTTCCAAGTGACATGTTTTCCACAACCTACTGCCTTTCTTTGTTTATCCATCAAATACAATCTATATAGCAACTGCTCATCTATTTAGTCCTGGGTAGAGCATAGAAATGCAAGTCAGACCTCAAATTTAGTTTGTCATTTGCCATCTCAAAAGGAGATGTGATTTATGTTTATAATAAAGTATTTGAAATGTCATTTAATAGGAAAACAAATGGCAGTTGGATTCCCATGAGCAAGGAGAGGGGATTGTGAAACTTCGAATTAAGCGGTTCTATCTTCTCACACTTTAAGTTACATATTTTTATTCTAATTGTAAAAATTATCTGCCTTGACATATCTTTTCCATTATTTTTGTTAAAGGGTATTCATCAGCCGTGTTAATGATGACACAAAATTTTAATATATGCATTAAACATTTAAGTTTTAATATGTTAACATGACACAGGATGTGAATAATAACAATGTTTTATATATGAAGTGAAAACATATTTTATGTTTAAAATAGTTAGAATGCCTGGCAAGTGACTTATATCCATAACAATTTCATTTAAATATTGCTTTTGCACCCCATCTATCTTAGATGCAATTTTATAGTCCTTTTTAAAAATTCATTTCTGCATGACCTCTTTGAGGCTGCAACTTAGTGCCTCTAGCCTACATATTCAATTGCACTTGTACTTGTTCCCATTCAATTACCTTTCAAAGCGGAGAAACCAGCAAGTGCCCAGATCTGAACTGCATTTACCATTCTGGGACTTTTCAGGAATTACAACTTCTGTGCAGTTACACAGTAATAAGGGTAAAAGGCAAGAGAAAATCCATCAAATTGCTAAAATATGATGGTCTACCAGGTTTGATTTAGATCTTCATAATTTGGGACCTCTTGGAACAGCCAGGTAGTTCCTAATATAAGATTACATTCCCTTGAATATCAGAAGATTATGATGCATATATACAACAGCTTTCCTTTTACTTCCTCATATCCTACCTTCTGACTTGTGGCTTAAAAATTATTGTCCCAATAGCATTAGGGAAAGGGATATCTTTGAAAGGATACATCGTAAAAGGAAAGGAAATGTTTTGGTGTTTTAATGTGCCTAAGTGGGAAAGTAATTTACAAAAATCTCTGCAGAATTTCCATCCTCTATAGGCCTATTATCATATGACCAAATTGTGCTGATGGAATGAAATCTCTGCTCTTTAACTTTACACACAGCATAAATTCAAGAGTAGTTTCCATTCATGACAGTGTATATGCTTAATCAGACCTTGTACCCCAAAAATTCACACTTCAGTCTGTTAGAGCTGCAATGTGTATTAAAAAATATATAAATTAGAAAACCAGCATTCTGGAGCTGCAAACAGGCTTCCCTGCACAGTGCCCATTCTTATGATCTGACTGAGAATTTACGACTCATCTCTGAGCACATTTCTCTCCCACAGTAGCAGACACTGCTGTCCAGCAGCAGGCTGCCTCCAGCCCACCACCTCCATCAGATGCAAGATGTAAAGTAAACAGATCAGGAAAAACACCAGGGAAGGACAGCTGATACTGCACATCCCACCTGGAAAACTCTCACTGCAAAAAGGCAGAGATTTTTTTTTTTCTGCATCGAATTCCAGGTGAACGTGGCAGTGTGATATAATAAATAATAGAGAGATACTAGGGAAGTCATCATTTCAGAAATGTAGCTAAAAAGCTGGCACTGAATACGCAAATATTAACACGCAGATGGTAAATATTTTTCTCTTTAGAAATACAAGCTATAATTTGCTTCTCTGTTTATTTGTGTCTGGTATGCAATATCAAGCATTTAAAATATTTATGGTCATGTTGGTTCTAGTCCAGCTCTTTGATCTTTCCTATTGGTATCTTTTAAATTAAATTCCTTGTTAATAACCTAGAGTAAATATATTTTAGAAGATGTTTTTTTCTTCTACATCCTATATCTATCTATCTATATATATGGATAGATATAGACATATATATATACATTTTTAAGAGCACAAATGGATGGGTCATTTATTCTGCAGAAAATATTTTTTCTCCTTATTAAATTTTTTTGTTGCTATCATGTTTTTAAAAGGGTATGAATAAGTATACAAGGGTCAGAAGAATTGTTCTGCCTCTGCAGACAATTCACCTACAGAGGTTCAGCCACTGATGGAAAACTGCAAAATGGAACTCCTACTTTTTTCCTGTGGTGAATAATTTATGCTTGGGAATGGTTTCATCACTGAACACTCTTCAAGTCATTAAAATGAACTGAAGAAAATGGGGTGAAGTCATCATCAAGAAGGTCAATTTATGGAAATACTGTTATCTCTTTCACAGTATTATTAATACCTAGTGACAACTTCATGTTCGGTGGGGTAAAGCCAATCATTAGCCTATAAGGTATAAGTAAGGTCTCAAATACATGCTCACAATGAGAACATCATTATCGTAAAAGTGATGTGAATGCAGCAGATCTGAATGAGAATGAAAAGACAGTGAGACAGGAGGAAATGGCAGATCTTGATCTTAGAAAGTCATAAACATAAAACCTAATTTTGAGCAAGCAGCTGTATTTTTTGCCATGGATCTCCATGGTGCTGCCATTACTAACTGCATATTGGTATCTACGTGGCAGATCACTTCAATGTCTGAAGAACAGCCACTCTAATTTTAGGAAGAATTAAACTTGGCAGAGGGTGAAAGGGAAAGGCTATTTGACTTCCTTTGAAATGTGTTTAATTGTAATATTTATAGTGTTACCTACTAATGTCTAGTTAAACTACATTGTCACCTGGGAAAAGTTTCCTCCTGCAAGTCCTACTGTTTTCAAATCAGATGACTTGCATGTAGATTACAGACATGTTAATCTTTGCAACCTGTCTGTCATGATTTAAGGTTCAGATAAGGCTACTTTCCTAGCAGGATTTTTGGCACTGGCAATCACAAAGAGTGCAAGTTTATGAATTTTTTTAGCTAAAAATGCTATTGCACTGCATGAGTTTAAGAAGATATAATACTTTGGTGACAAGGTTATACACAGTACCTTTAGAAATACCTTTGAAAATTCTGCATTCAACAAAAAAAATTTATATCATTACATCTGTGTATCATAATATTTAAAATAAACATACAATTGATGTGCACATCATGTTTTATGAGCTTAATAGGTAGCCAGTCCTACTAAATTTGACTTGAAATTTTTCAAAATCTTCTGATAATCGAAGTGCACTTCTCTAGGAAGAAACATAACAAATCTCAATCCTGAACAACACAGAAACTCCACTTGTAATCAATACAAATCATGCCTTTTATTTCAAAGGGATATGAACTGTCCCTGCATTTTCTGAGACAAATAAAAAGAGTTTATCGAGATTTTCTTTGTTTGTTTGCTTGTTTGTTTGTTGTAATGAAGCCTTCCACACTGGAAGGTAAATCCCAAAGGGGCTATCTGACATTGACATGATCAATATGAATTTCTGAATGCATTGAATCTTTTCTATAAATGTGAGTTACTTAAAAAAATAAATATGGATTTTGGGTAATTTAAGAATATTATTTTCTAAGGGATTTAGAAATGCAGGGATTTAGAAATGCACCATAGAAATGCAGGAATGAAAATCATCTTTAAAACTCAGCTCTCCCTGCTTTGAGAGATTGGCAAATATTCTCAGACCATCTGATCTTTGTCTATTCTGTTCATAGAGGTCTTCAATTATGAAGTAAAGAAGCTCCCTAGGCAGCCTCTTCCAGTCCTTAAAAGCCTTTGCAGCCGGAATTTTTTTTTATTGTCTAATTTAATCTAATCTAATCTTTTTTCTCTTCAGAAAAATTAAACCAGTGATTTCTTTTTTACATTGAGTAAACATGGAGAGTAACTGATGACTGTGCTCATTATAGAATCTTTTTATGTATTTGATGATCACTGAATTGCTCCTCACTCTTCTCTTTTCAAAACTAAACAAACCCATTTCTTTCAACCTTCTGTCACATTTTAAAACCTCTTAGCAGTGTTTTGCTCTTTGCCTGCACTCTAGTTAGTCTGCATCTTTACTTAAAGGGCCATGCTCAAAATCTGACCATATATTTTAGCTGAAGTCCTGCTACCGCTGCATAGGACAGAATGAAGACCTCCATCTCTTACTGATGGCATGTCACTTAGCACACTCCAGAATGACACTGGTCTTTTTATTCAATAGAATGTTCAAACATATTAAGATATTTTAATTCATCATTGCTGCCAGATATTTTTATGTTCAGCCATTCTGCATTTTCTGTTGATTTTCTTCCTTCCCAAGCATAGCATTCCTTAGAATTTCATATTGCTGGTTTTGGAGTACTTCATTTTTAGGACCACTGTCAGCACTAATCTTGTCCTCCCAAGTGCTTGGAATCCCTCCTAGAAAGATGCCATCTGCCAGTTTTATGTGTACTCCATACTTCATTGTCCAAGTCAGTAATGTGACTGTTCAATAGATTGGACCCAACACAAATTTGTTGTGTGAGTTTTATAGGAAACTGCTAAAACTAACAAAGTTTAGAGTTTATTTTCATTGGAATCCTCCATTCAACTCATTCGTTCATAATGACCAATCTACCTCAACATATGAAAGTTTGTATCCTTATTCCTTTACAAAGGTCAGCATCTGTAAGTAGCCGTGTCAGAAGTATGTCTTTCATAAATTGCACATAGAAACAATAGTGCCATTGCTTTTCCTTTTCAGCTTTTCCTCAGTTCCTTACAGGAGAAAAATGCTAACTACATAAGTTCTCTGTCATGTTCTCTTTGACCAGATTTATGACACACCTTTGCAGAGACTTGGAAATAACTTTTGGGTTTACCACTGAAATTATAGCTCATGATCTATAATTTCCTACAGCATTTCAATACAAACTGGTAAAACTGTCACTAGCACGGTTTCTATATACTGCACAAAATGTTCTTTTCTTACATATAGCATACAGTAATTTAAAAAATGGGAGCATACATGTATGCATGACACTTGTTTTGCACTTGGGATTTGCATTCAGAAAAACGCATAAGACTGCTGACTCATAAAGTAGATTAATTTGGAGGGCCACTGCTTACTAATTTCCCCCACTAATTTAACCACAGTGCCACTAGTAAAACTGTACAGGAATAATGCACCTAATTCGCTTAGGTGTTTTTGTAAATATTACTGACTGGCTGTCTCTCTGGGTGATCAAATGCCTTTTCATATCTGGCCCCTAATAAATAATGAAATGTAGATGTTGCCCTCAGCTTACCAGTTTTGCTTTAGCATTGCCTGCATCCTGCCTGTCAACTGGATTTAGCATATTTGCATAATTATGTTTCATTCATTCACTATTGGATTTTTTTAAACAAGAAAGGGAAAACCAAACCAAACAAGGAAGCAGGGAACAGCCCATCTGCATGAGGCATTTAAATGCATCCTGCTAGGCATGTTTGAGCAGATCCTATTTATGCATTTAGTTTGAAAAAAAAGTAAAACATTTAAGGTAATTAAAATAATTCTGAATTCAATTTTAAATCCTGCTGGCATTATTTAGTATTCTATGAGAACTGTCATGCAAAGTAAAAAAAAAAAAAAAAAGGAGAGAAAATAGTCTTTTCCCAGTACAATGAAGTAGTCCTACTGCTACTGAAATATGTAACAAAACTTCTGGGGTCTTTTTTGGGAACAGCAAGTAACTTCAAGCTTTTGTATAGGCCTGATTCTTAAAAAAATTCACAGCAGTTCAGTGACTGAGAATCCTCTTTAACTGTCAAGTTCATGATAACCAAAGCAGCATGTAATAAAAACTTTGCTCCTGCTAACTTGAGGATCAGAGGTTGGGAAGAAATCTTAATATTTTCTGCAGGAACAGAATTATTTCTGTCATTGCAAACTGGCCAATTCCAATGCACAATCAAGCAAGGGTTTAGTATAACTTTGCAGGGAAGTACTCCAGAAACACACAAGAAAAAGAGAGTACCATTGCACAGATGTGCAGGAAAGATTATAGAGGGTTAGTCTTGCAGTGAGACAAAAAACATTCTCTTTTCAATGGATCCAGAAGGAAAAACAGAACAGAAAAGAAAAAAATTAAAAGGGAAGTGGAAAAATGTGAAAAATATAAGTTTTTTTGCTTCCAATATTTTCAGGTCTAAAGCTGGTTAATTTACTCCCAGACTACAGAAAAAATAGCTATAACAGAAGCACAGAAAACAGGCTTCATTGTAGGATCCTGTGTTTCAGAACACCTGGTCTGTTCTTCCACCTTTCTGATAGGAATAACTACTCATATATGAAAGCCTCTTCCCAATGTATTTTTAAAAATCTTGACTAACACGTGAAATTCAACAGCTTCTCTTGGCAACGTATCCTGGGGTTTCATTACGTGCACCACAATAAATTTTTTACCTGAAATCTAAACCTAAGTCACCCTTACTTGAAAAAACTTTTTCCTTTATCCTCAGTGGACATAAAAAGATGCTTTTCACTCCTTTGTAAGTAGCCAGACTGTTACCATTTTTCCTCTGCTCAATTTTCTTTAGCAGTTGCTTTTGACCATGACCAGCAGACTACCAGTCTTCCCTTACATCCCATGTGCTCTGGCTTTCTTGCAATTCTCATTGCTTCTTCCTGAGCTCTCTCCATCTGATCTGAATCCTTCCCTGCCTGAGAGTCTGGAGTATGTTCCTATATCCTGCGATCCCTAAATGGAAAAGGAAAGATATAGCCTATCACACATCTTTTACTTAAACCTGAAAAATTGGAGTGGTTTCTTTAAAAGTGACAAATTCTGTCCTCACAGGGAGGTGATGTTATGTACTGTTTCATTGACATAAGGAGTGCTTTTCTCTGACTGCTTGTTTGCTATATGTATATCTGTTATTGTTTAACTAAAAATTTCAATGAATATTGAAGAACAGGCTCTGACATTTTCAGCACTGGCAAGTTGGTTCAAAATCTAGCTACTCACCACTCTCCATACTAAATGCAGCAATAAATTAATACTTTTATATGCCCCAAATAAACCAGTGAGAAAAACTGCTGAATATGAAACTGAGATCAAATCCCTTTGGAGAAATTCTTATTTGGTGCTTTAGGATTTCTGGGACTGTCACGTCTCATTTTGAGCTGTTTCTAACACTAAGTATTAAAGCAAATTTATCTTCTGAAACATGACTGAAGAAAAAAATGGTTTTGTAAGATTTCATGGGCATTGTGTCTTTGTTAATCAACACAAAATACATTGCATTTACCAGTAAGAAATTAGAAATTAATTCATGCATATTTCTTTTTTTAATTGCCACTCTTGGAAGCTTATTATGTTTAGGGAAGTTGAGCAGTTCTTTCTGGCTCATACACATCACTACTCATTACCCAGAGAAAGCAAGCATAGGTGCAAGAATAGCTTCAAATGAGGTTCATCACACATACAAGAGGTAAAGATTCTCCCGCTATAAATTAGCTAATAATGTATTTGACAATACAGAGAGCTAAATGAATGTCTCATGTCTAACAAACAGCTCTATTTGCACTCCTACAGATAATCGGTGAGCACTCAACCACAAGGAATTTATTGAAGGAGGCTGATAGTTCTTTACCGTAAGACTAAGTCAGAGCATATTAATGTAACACGCAGTCATACATGTGCCCCAAAAAATGTGGGACACATGTGCCAACCATCCAGCCATGCTGATCTTTGGTACTCTGTCACCTTGCTCACAGTGGATTACTGCTGACAAGTTGTAAGTCCAGATTGGCTGGATTCAGCTATGGGATCTGATCCTTTGTGATGCTGAATATTGCTCTAAGTGATACAGACTGCCGACTGCAAGTCAGCACTTCATGGAAAATGTTCAGGAAATTGCAGAAATAAGTCCAGGGGCTGCCACCCTCTGAGAGGAGACAGGGAAAGCAAGAAGTTATTCAGAATGATCCCAAACTCTCTGTTCTGATTTTCTCTAGTTGCTCTTGTCATCAAAAAATACAACCAAAAGGATGCAAAAATTGTAATTAATGGCCAAGCTATGTGTGGACCTCCTCCTGCAGTTCTAGGCATGAGGTTGTTGTGGCAAAATTTAAGAAGACAGCTTTTTTGGGTTTTTTTGTTTTCTCTTTGTACAAACTGGACTCAAGCTCTGCAGGCTCCAGGGTTCTATTGTTCATTTTATTAGTCTTTCCCAAGAAATGTAGCTTTAACCATTGAGGAGAAAGAGGCAAACAGTTCTGTTTCTCCAGAGAAGCCACCTACATTATGATTATGAAAAAAACTGTGAGGTCTAAAAAGCTTTTCTTGTTTAACTCTTCCTTTTACCAGCTAAGTCTACAACTCTCAAGCTCACGTTTCTGTAGGCAGGCATGCACCCATATCACACAGCTGTTTGTGCAAAAAACTCTTGTGCACTATTGGAAAAATAGCTTATTATCAGCTTGTTTTCTGGAACTCACTTTTTCACATATGCAGAACAGTTAAGAGTCTCCAGGGCAAGACTGGAGGCCCAGTTGCTTTTTATCTGGATGTGGGAAGAGGGAGAAAATGCCAGGCTCTTGGGCTTGTTCCCAGCTGTCCCACAAGACCAAAGCTTAAGCTCAGGAATTCAAGCATGAAGCAACCAGAATTCTTCTCTTATGGATGCTTGGTGTGTGAACATTTTTGGGAAGTTCAAGGGTAGGTTAAATAGTCCATTTTTATGGACTATACACATATACATTTTTTCAATACAAAAGTAAGGTAGCTATCTTTTCCGGCCTACTGATAAACCAGTCTTTCTGTTGATCTTTCATGTTTTCACTGCATTTCATCAACTGGAGGCAATTTGCACAGCTTTCCTCATATCCAGGTAAAGTAAGAAAATGGCCCTTTAAGTCATAAAAATCTAGGAATGAATGAGCAGACAGCACTAGCAATTCTATCTGGGATTGTTTTATTTACTTGTGAATCAGCTACATTTTAAGATGGGAGTGCAGGAAGAGAAGGAAAGAGAACTTAATTGCCATGATTGGCTAAGTTCACAAAAAAATATATAATTTCTAAGGGATACACATGGGGAAGGCATAGCAAAAGTATTATGTTGTTTAGATTCAGGGAATTTGGTCATGAAAAGTGTTGTCATAGGTCACTTGTCCAGCTTGTCTGAATGGAAATTGTTTTGTCAATGACTAGTCTTTTGCATCTAAACTGAGTTTGGGGACAAGCTGTGACTCTTCATGTTTGCACAAAAAATATACTACAAGTTCTAAACTGGGATTTCTGAAAACTTTTTAGGCTTCATTTGTTGCTTTAATATTGACTATACAAGACACAAAACAGATTCAGCCAATTGCTAGAAAAGCAATGATCAATACCACCATTTTGCTTGGCAAACCTAACCAGGGTGAACTAGAAATGGACTGGACAGTAATACAGGAAATAATGGAATGTCGCTACATAAATCACTAGCAATGCCTGATCTCAGCTGCAGTATATGGTCATATACTTCAAAAGGATATTGCAGGATTAAGTAATATTTAAGAAAGAGGATAATGATAAACGGGCCTCAGGTAATTCAAACATCTATAAGAAAGGCTGGGAGGAGTTAACATGTCTCACAGTGCAAGGAGAAGGAAGACCTGTGTTGAACTGAAAGATAAAAAATGCACCTTGGACGAAAATATGCCTAGGCAATGAGGCCCAGAAGACATGGAATGTGAAAAGGAAATTTCTCTGAACAGTAATAAAAATATGCAAAACTATTTCACTTTTCTTCTGAAAGGCAGATTAAACCACACAAAGCTGGGTGTGAACATTTAATTATTCTAACTTAGAGATCAAGATGAGGACTACTTCCATGCCAGAGTGCCAGAGAGCAGGTGCTACAGTAGTTGAACCACAGGTCTAGTCTGATATTGTCTGGCACTCCATCCTTTTCCAAAAAACACTCTCACTGAGGACAGAAATTTAGTCTTGCATCAGAATGTGGTTGCCAGCACCAAGGAATGAAAAAGAACTGGCCAGCATCATTGTTGGAGACTGATGAGGCTGCTGAACATTCCGCAGTGGCACCAGTTCAGGGTGTGGAATCACAACCATCAGGGACCTCCAAAAAATCAGCCAGGTTTTGTTTTTTGCAAAATCTGGAGAGTCTAATGGTCCTTCAGGCTGAGACTCTGATTCTGGAAAGAACTGTGCAATGTGGTAGCCTGTGATGGCACGAACATAATGATTTCCAGAGTCCTGGATTCAGCCATTTCCATTTGTTCCTGCATTCACATGCCCACACATAATACTTTGTTCCTGACAGCTACAGCCCTGAACAAAGCCCAGTTTAATATTAAAGCATGATGTAAAAACTGCCCAGCTCCACTGAAGAGGCAACCATTTGAAAGGCTGCTGTTATTTCAATGCTAATGGAGCATAAGGACTCAAGTACAAACCATTGTTTTGGGTACAGTTACTTACAAATACATAGTAAGATGTCATGCCTTAAAACTCAAGGCTTTTGTTTAAGTAGAACAGAAAAACTAGGGTAGGAGGAAAAACTGATGCAGAGACCACAATTACATACTGGGGCACTGGCTGAGCCAAAAATACACCTGTCTCAACATTCAGTCCAATCCCCCTGCACTGGGCTGCATACCAACTATTCATAGCAAGTCAAATTTTAGCCAGAAAAAGGCTGTGAAAGGACTCGCGTGTATGTGTGTTAGTGGAACATTACTACAAACAGCATTTACAAAAATAAAACATAAAAACATATTTTAACCTACTGTAGTTGTTTTTTTTCAGGGTCAGAAAAAAAGAACTCCCCATGCTGATTGCTAAAAAGGAGGGCATATGCCCCCTAATACCTTTAAATCTTATTTCTTGTGAAAAGGAGCTCTTACTATTTTTGTTTCTAATCTAGGCCAAGTTCTGAAATCCTTGTAAAAACCAAGGGCTTAATAATGAAACAAAAAATAACTGGTAGCTTTATTTTTATATCAAAAGGAGATAAGGATTAAAAATACTAACGATGTCTAACTGAGTATATTCCAGTCTGCTTCCCCATGGAAAAAAAAGAGTTTGTAAAGATTAGGAACAAGACTGTATTGCTTGGCACATGAGGACCTATGACCTTGACCACGGTCATGACATTCTGGCTGAGCTCCAGCTGTCCTCAGAGGGTGCCTGGCTTCAGCAGAACATGCAGAATAGGATTGGTCATTGACACAATTTATCCAGTCACTTCTTATTAGCAATTGTTTTTCATCAGAACCATATAAAACATGAAGAGATGCTTCCATCACTCTGTCCTGAATTTACATGCTATCTATACATCTATTTTTCCCTAGGTTATTTCTCCCATTGCTACTACTTTTACACTAAACAAGAAACTCCAAAGATGCTCCAAATTTTGTAGACTCTATTTCTTTTTTTCCAAAAATAGGCTTTCAGTTCTGTATAAAAACTTTCTAAGATACTGAGTATTTGGCAGATAAGAGTTTTTCACATTTTGAAAGTCATCGGTCATTCCCATGGAGATGTCAAGTGGAGGCCCCCTTGTATACAGGTGATGCACATTGCTGATATCATTTAAGAGGAACTTTTTATTTACTCTGAAAAACCACATTGCATTCACAATCCCTACAGATCCCTATAAAAAAACTCCAGAAGTTTTTTGTTAATACCATTCAAAGCAGGTCTTTGCTATATCCTGATTTTTCTGAAAAATGTGCATTACAAAAACACTACATAATTCCATTAAGAAATTACAAAGAAATCATATGCAGAGACAAAATTGCTTCTAGTGCATTAAAAAAAAAAGGTTGGAATCTCTATTCGTGATAATCACTTCAGATGTTTGGTCTTGATACCATACTGAATTATTTCATCATCTTGGAAAGCCCATTCAGGGCATCCTTCTTGAAGGATACCTTATGCAAATACATGGACATAGAGACACATACACATATGCCTTGTTGCTAAATTTCATTCATATGAATGGAGGTGGCACCTTAAGAAAAAGTATCAAAAATATGCTCACCTTCACTGCATCCCTTGTATTTATTCCCCATCATTAAAAGGTGTGAGATGGACGGTAAAATGAATTTGCAAATCTGTTATTTCTCCTCAATATTGTAGCCTCAAGGCGTATTAGCAGTTTCAGAAGCCAAGATAGGCTGAAGGAAAGACAGGCATTTTCTAGTGGTCGAGAGTCTATTGCCCATTAGAAAGAAAACCACAAAGACCACGGACATACTTTCCAGCACATAACATTCCCTAGTCTTTCTATCTTTTCTGCACTTGAAGCAAGCCTAACCACCAATGCTTGTGTAGTTTGCTACAGTTTATCTGCTGTTGTTTGCATCCCTAATGTTGGGAATTACTTCTCAGTACTTTCTGCTCATCTGTCTTCCAAAAGAAGATGCCACATATATCAGCTATATGAGATACTCATATAGCTGATATGAGCATATATGATCTCAGCATATATGAGATACTTGCTAGTCTCTTGCCTGCTTATGTCCCTCATCTTCTATGTTCATGCATCAGTCCTACTTGTGTGTCAACAGATGAGGCCAGAGATAAATATTTTTGTGCATGTTTCCTGTTTCTTACTGCTGACACTTTATTACCCTCAGCAGAGCCATTGCAGAGCTTCCATCAATGCTGCACTTTCATTCCTTGAGGTTGTGACAACATTATGGTACAGAGCATGTACCAAGGGAAATGCAAACCAATTTGCTTCTATTGGGATCTAGAAGAGCCTCTTGTTAGAGATGGGCTGCCTGCAGTGAAGTGATGCCAAGCCCTCTGCACTCTGTATTTGTACCTGAATACTGTGAAAAATTATCCTCAGTGAAGAATAAAATGAGTCTGATCTGTTCCAGAAAGGCTTTGATACCACAGAGTGTTCCATGGGTAATTGGAATTACCGCTTATGTACATGATCAGCTCCAGGAAGAAAGTTTGTTCCCTTTTTTGCAAGCACTTCTACATTTACATGCAAGAGAACATCTGGGCCCAAAAGTTTTGACCCGGCACCAGAAGAGGTCATTGATGCAACGCACTGTAGATTTCAGATATGTTCCTATTCAGACTCCTCTGAAAAGTGCTGGGATTTTTCTCCATTTGTCATCAGGACAATTGATTTGGCCTTCTGCAACCTTCTCAAGTACTGTTGGAAGAGAGGAATGATCAAAACAATCTTCCACTGGGTGGCTTGAGGGCAAAGTTTGTAAATACCAGGATAGTAGAAGGTGAAGCTGGTAAACCTTTGAGGTATGGATTCCAAACTCTGCTCATCTGAAAGCCGTTTTCACGGGCATATCCTCTGTGTTGGAAGAAATGTTCCTGACGAGGCCATAATTCCAAATAGATTTGTGAACCCTCCTTCATTCATTCTGGTGATGCAATGGAAAATAAAAGGGCTGTGTTAAGTAGTTTCATTTCTGAAATGGACGATAAACATGGTTAGATGTAGAGCAGAAGAGCAAATGCAGGCCTTCTGTGGTGGTACACTAATTTTGGTGGATTAAGATTTCCAGTAGAAACAGAAAAAATGTGGTTATCCACATTCACTTTGGTTTCCATGATCAATGGCTTATTTTAATTGTTTTACATAGCGTGTTACACAATGCAGATATTTATGATGCAATAAACTACAAGATGGGAGACACAAAAAAGTTAACAACATTGGTCTCCAATGCCTAAATATTCCTCCCATATCCGGCCATACTGTGTTAGGGTGATAATGTTGAAAGAATCAGAACGACATTTGTTTCTGGATTTAAAATTTTTTGAAGTTCAGCAACAGTCAGCGTTTAAATGGCAAGATTTTTAGATTTGGGGGAAGGTTAGTTTAAACCTGGCCTAGATCTAGTATCAGACAAAATTAAAAACTTGAAGACTTGAGACTTCAAGCTTTGATCCATCCATTACATAAACTGCCAAACACTTGTTCCTGAAGTGGCATTTGGAAAAGGTCCTACTATCCAGCGGAAAACATTCAGGTCTAAACATCACAATGAAATTTGTAAAGGTATGATATAGGTTTAAACAGATACACTTTTATTTATCATCTCACTATTCAATAGCAGTACCTTCTCAAATATGTAGTGTATTTGGTATGAACATGCAATACATAAATCCATATTAAGATGATTCAAAAACAACTATGAAATAGCATATTGCTTGCTTTATTGACTTGCTTGTATGCCTACTTAGTGATACTAGCTAGCTATCTGCTTTAAAAAACAACACACAAAACAAGTACTTGTACAAGTGACTGTGGAATATATTAGGACGCCCTTTTATATTAAGGATGACTTTTCTTGTTTCCTGTCTCCCCTCAGAAGGATGACTTTGTCTCCTAATAAAGGCAATTGCAAAACCCCCACTAGGATGACTATGATCTACATTAAGTCATGAATGTAGAGTAGAGGTTCTTTGATCCCTTTTCGCAAATTTTGGCCAAAGCTGCCGGGCACTGACATACCTGTCTGTGGGATTCTGATGTTTTTGATGTTCATAGTCTTTGTATTGTGCTTTGATTTATGGAAGCTTAACTAAATCAGTCACAGTCTGCCAAGAACTGCAAGTTTCTGGTTAAAACACGTATCTTATGACATGTGAATGCTTTCTGATGCAAACACTTTGATTTTTATTTTTTTTTCACTTTCTTAAGTGTCATCAACAGGTCTGCACACTTGGCTAAAGTTCAGGGACTGTAATGAAAACTTCATCACAGCACCAACTGTCACACAAGCTGAGACAGCATTTGGGACAAATAAGCAAAGGATCCTTAACCTGACCTCCATCTCTTCTGCTCATGCACATACATTGTAATGCCTCACACTAATGTGAGAAAACTGAAGTGGCTCGGAATAGGAAAGAGTTTACCTGAAACCTGAGCAGACTTCAGAGAGGGTTCTTGAAGGGAAGTTACTTGTTCCTGGCAGCTCTGCAGTCCAATGCTGAGCAGTTAAACCAGACAGGTGGTCTCCCTGGGCTCCCTCTGCAGTCAGCAGGCCAGTGGAAAAGAATGGCACATCCCCATGGAAGAGCAGAAGGCAAATTTTGGCATTAGCATCACATTATTATGTATCACAATCATATTAGCACATTGCACAATACTAGTACATTGGCATTGTTAGTATATTAGAATTACATCAATATATCATTAACATAGCCCTTTTTACCTCTCTGCTGGCCACAGAGGGTATCAGGCGTAACCCGACCATCATGAAAGGCCCATATTTGAGGTATAAGAATAACCAAGAACGGTATGGGCTACAAACTGTGTCCTGGCAACTGGACAGCCCTTTTCAAAGTGTCTTATTGTACAGGTAGGTCTGTGGCAAGCAGCAAGGGCAGCTGAGTGTATCCTGAGCTACACCTTGCCAATGGAGGTTATGTGATCAGAGTGAACGGCTGTGTACTTGGCATTTCTACAGATTTCAAGGCTAGATAGTTGGTTCCCAGATTCCCAAAGACTTTGAGTGTTAAAAGCATCTCTCCAGTGGAAACAACCCGCTCAGGGCCACGGCAGCCCTGCTATGTACGACAGACTGGGAGCTGGCCTGCACTCACTTCTTTCCAGGACAATAGCACTGTTTTCCTTCCTTTCATGCTGCAAAACAGATTCAGCCTGGTTGCATTAAATTCTTATGTTAATGTTCCATTAATTAGCTTCCCTTTCTTTATATTTGCTCTTCATTGTTCTGCTTTTACTTTGTTTCGCTCCCCGTACAATTAAAATGTTTAACATTGTTCCTTCCTGTGGTCAGGACACATTCGTTTACGTCCACGTCGCTCCCAATCCTGGCTGAGGCCAAATGGAAGCAATTAAAACCAGGAACCGCGTTTGTCCGTGTGCCGCCCCCCCTCGCCGCCGCCCAGCCCCTAACACGGCGGCGCCTCCGACCTTTGCTGGGCCCCGCAGCCAGGCAGAAAGGCTCGAGGGGTCTTTCTGCTGAAATAAAGGAGTCATGTATTTATTTATTTTGTGTAATATCCGTGTGCACGGGCACGACGGGGCACCCGCAGGCCCACCTCGGCCCCGCCGCCCCGCTGAGGGGGGCCGCTGCCGCCTCCGCCCGGTAGGTGGCGCCTCAACACCGCCCACCTTCGCGGGCCCGGCCGGGCCCAGCCTGCTCGGGAGAACGGAATAAAAGAAAATATAAAAATAATAAAGCGGATGGGCAAAGCTGCCGGTCGCTCCCGCTTCGTGATCTCTTCTGAAAAGCGGAGCGTCAGGATGGGCCTGCACCGTTCTGCAGGCATGAGGACACCAGCGCCACGCTCCGCCTTGCCCGGCTGTCTGCCCCGATGGGCTTTTGGCTTACGAAGAGCTGTAAAAAAATGTGAATTAAACCCACTTTAGTCTCGGGTCAGCCGGGCCTGACAGAACCTGCCCGGCTGCAGCAGCCGTCACTGCTGTAGTCAGTGCCTGGGCATTAGAGGCTTTCACATCCCCTGGGATCACACGGTGGGTGGAGCAGGGCTACACTGGAGCAAAGCAGGTTCAATGGAAAGGCGAGGCGCTCACTCCCTTTTGGGGTTGAGAAGCTGCTGTCTCAGGAGACAGCTGGGCTGTGGGTCGCCACCTGAAGTAGGGAAGAATTAGGCAGCAGGTCAAGTTAATGTGAGCCACTTGCCCCCTCTCTCCGGAGCTCCCAGCTCAGCTTCCCGACTGCCTCGTCCCATGCTCTGCAGTACCTGCCTTTCACACAAACTACGTCAGCCCCTCTAAGAGCAAGTCAGGGCTGTAGTCTCCACTCAAGAAGACAGGGCTTCCTCTCTCCCACTGTTTTTTGTTCCCTGACTATATAAAGGAGCTACTGGTATTTTGCTGTCCCCAAAGTCAAACCCATTAAATAGTGTAGGACAGCCTTCTATCATAGTGATGGGAAAAGCAAGGGAGGGAAATTATACTTTTTAGAAAGCTCATTTTCTTCTTCGGGTGTGTTTGTTTTTTATTAAACACAGAAGTTCATTAAAACGTGCTGATAAAAATCAAGAGAATTATTTAGGTGTTTCTTTGTTAGCCCATATCAGTTTATAAAGTATCTGCATGGTGAGGTAGTCAACTGCAAGAAGTGTGAGGAATTTAAATACTGAATATCAATGTTTGGGAAGCAGGCAGGAAGGCAGTGAAACAGTCAAGGTGTTTTGGTGGTTTTTTAATTACATTTGACAAGAGTTATTATGCTATTCAAAGAATTCACAGCTCAGTGTCAAAAGATACTGTTTTGGTTCACTTCTTGAAAATCCTCTCCTGCAAGCAATGCAAGCAGTTGTCCCGAAATGGTGGCATATTCCTGGAAAAAGTGTTTCTGTTGAGACATCTGTGCTTCCACTTTTGTATATTTTTAACATAAGCAGCTAGGATGTTGGGAGGAGAGGGTGCTGGTATCACATCTTTGTTACTAGAATATTGACATCTCTTGCTTCATTGATTTTTTATTACAGTCCCAAGGTTAGAAATAATGATTGTCAGTGACAGCTTCTTTGCTGCTTTCTTCAGCTTCAAGAGGTAATTTCAAGCATATTTTATTTTAGTTTATTTCTCCCCATCTCTATAAACTCCCTGCCTTTCTGTCTGCAACTGAAATAAGTAGTTTGTAAAAGGCCACCTCTTGAAAAGTTCGGGGCTGCAACATGCCAGCATAAAAGATAACACCAAACCAAGCTGCCTTTGTCACTTCTACTGCTGCTGTCTTGGCATCTGTCGACAAAGAGCCGCTCCAATCTGGGGATCCCTGCTGGGGTGAGATATGGCCACGTCTCCAGCAATGGACCAGGCGACACCAGTGCCAGAACGCTGCGACCATCTGATGCAAGTCGCTCCTAATGAAAGTCCAGCATGGGGCTAAATGAGTTTCCTCCACTGCTGGGTGAGGGGCTAATGATAAAAGCCCTCCCTGGGCTCACCACTGCTGTCAGTAGCTTTGTCAGGGCATATGGCAGTTTGCTAACTGCAGCTTGTGTGAGGTTTCCTCTCACCGTGTTACCTCTGGATTTGGCTGGCGGGCTCAGCTAAGACTCCTCTGCCTGCTGCCTGAGTGGTGTGTGGATGCGTGGGTGCTTGCCGTGGGTAAAGGGAGGAGATTTGTGGGGCGGTATCAGTTTGGCATCCGGTGACTGTTCCTATTGCTGTTGGAGGAGCACAGCTCACATGAAATTTGTATCAGTTTGCTGTAGAAAAGGCTAAAAATATGCTGGTTAGTGAGGTGAGCTGTGCTTCCTCACACAGAGACACGTTCTGCTGCCCCAGTCGTGTGTGCTGAGGCATTCTGCATTTTCAGTCACATAATTCACAGGGTTGTTTTTATATTATTACTATTGTTATTGTTATTATTATTATTACTATTATTATTCTTTAGTAATAATAATAAAAAGAGAAAAGGAAGAAGATGACAAAGCAAATAGGACAGTTGTGGCCACTAAGTCTCTAAGCAGCTCACAAAATGTAATTTAAAATAATAAGAGAAAGAAAGCAGATTCTGTCTTTCTGCGGTAGACTTTTCATTAGAGAAACCAGTCAGAAATTTGGTGAAGTAGATTAAAGAAAAACAAAAGAAAAATGCACACATACATGCAAATACACACACACACAGACAGAAATTCTGCATGGAAAGTATGCTGAGTAAAAAGAAAAAAACAACACCAAACTATTGTAGGGATAGGAGCTTGCTTGCTCACATTCTTATTGCAGTTTCTTCCACCTCAGCTTTTTGTAGTTGATGTTAAATGTGAGACCTGTAATTTTTATTTTTTTTTCAAACATAGCAGCAGCAGCATGTTTTCCGCACCTGTTGGTTTTATGATTTGCTTCTCACAACAATTCCTTTGCTGTTGAGACATGATCTGAATGACAGGCACTGCTGAATCAGCTTGTAAATAGAAATGGAGGTGGGTTTGATGCATTTTCCAAAATAACCTTCCTCTTCATGTCTTATGTACCTCTTGCAAGGCATATTTTATTCCTCTTCATCTCTTGCCATTCAATTTCCCTGTTCTGTTTTAATATTCTTTCTATCTCTCACCATTATTTCCACATTCTTGTGTTGTTCTCTTCTCATTACACTCCCCTGGGTTCACTCCTCAACAAGATATCAACAACTTAGATAACAGCAGAGGCATTCATAACTGAAATGTTTAGTTAAAGCATAATAACCCTGCCCTTGAGATGCATTAATGGCAGGTCAAAACCATATAAGGCTTTTCTTAGAGACCTTCAATTACAGGATAGTCACTGCTCCTGACTGACCATGCTAACTTCGTGGTGCCCTGGGATTAATAATTCCCCCATACTGAGTTAGACTGGATTTTTGCCTATAAGGACACAAAGCGGCTCAACGGAAAGCCATCATCCGAAGCAATATCAGAAACAAAACAAAATGGAACAAACCCACAGTCCATCAAAACAGAACACAGCCTTACTACTGTAATCACTGTCCATTTTCTGTGAGCTATAAACTCTACTCAGTAGAGTCCTGAGTCAGGATTTTGGCATGCTTTTGGGATTTGTCAAGGATGGACTTGTTTAAACGTGTGTGGCACACTCTTGTCTGTGGATCTCAAAGCACCTTTGGCCTGTTTATCATTTAGGCTCTTAAGACCCCTGGCAGGGTAGGTTATGTCAGACTGGAAAACTTAGGCATTGAGGCTGTGGTCTTTAGGAAATTTATTATTGCTAAGATCCCTTCCAAGATCTGTGCCTAAATGCTTGAAGCGCTATTGAAAAGGGGTTTACGTGCCTTAGCAGATTTGCCCTGTTTCATAAGCTTCTCCCTAGCATTACTGTCAATCTTGAAAGCCAGTGGGAGTTCTGGATAGGTCAGGAAGGTCACACAAAGGTCCATTTAATTGTATGAGATCGAAGCAAACTATAGATGGAAGCCTGCTGCATTTTTCTGGCACATGCTCCGGATGTCTTTTAAAACAATATCTTTGGTTTTAACCAACACATTCATTACCAAGTGCTTCATGTGAGCTTCAGGTGATTCTTGTGTTGGTGGTATTATCTAAATAAATCAGTTTTTAAAAGGAATTTGTTATTATTTAAAATATGTTGTTGTGAATCACATGGGAAGCTCCATCAAGTACCAAAAGCATTATGTCCCATTTTTCATGTTGCTGTGGTAAGGTATTCAAGAAATTAGCTTTTCAATTTAACTGAAATAAAAAAGGAATTTTATGTGAAAGCTTATTCTTTTTTCCTGTTTTGCTGCTGATATATCCACATATATCCAGTACAAATTTAAGATATGCTGTGGATGACTTTTACTATCTCTTGAGAGCTATGGGAGAAGCACCTGAGGCACTATGCACCCTATGAGAGATTCTCAGAGCAGGCAGGCCCCAACAAGTCTCTGCTGGCATGAGGGCAACCCTGGCCACTACTGGAACGTGTGCAAGCCCAGCTGATGTTTTAGGGGATCCCGGGATGTTTGTTGTAAGCTCCTCTCACTACAGTCCTGTGCTCGCTGTGCTTATCCCACAGCACTGGCTCACTGAATGCCGCAGGTGTCTTGGGGCAGGTTGCATCCGGTTGAGGAGTTAGGGTCTGCCTCCAGCTCCTGCTCAGGAAAGGCTGTTTCTAGGCAGCCTGAACCATCTGACAAAACACACTGCTTATACAAACTGTATTTTAAAGACGCTTGCAGAAAGGGGAGGGAAATTTTTCAAGTAATCTTGGCCTGTTAGAGCAAGTTTATATAAAGACTATAGGACAATTAACTTCTTGAAAACTGCTTTTTGTTGATGTGCGCTACATAAAAAAGCTAGGTTACCCGAATGCAGAAAAATTAAAATGATTGTTAGCAAATATAATAAAAATGGCCTTAAAGGTGTTGTGTAATTTGCCCCATTCACAGAAAATGTCAGGCTTCTTAATGGAAAAGGCTGCCCAAAATATCCTTCACTTTTCAATAAAGTTGCAAGGGGAATTTAAAACACAGACATCCCCCTCCCCCAATTAAAAAAGTACTAATTTTAAATGGGCTTGCAAGAAAACGTTTTATTCCAGGTCACTTTGCCTCAAAACCTTCTTTAATTTATGAAACATCAGCTTTTTGTCATCGCCAACTATGTAATTTTTTTACCACTTTCTCAATACTTCAGGATATGTGGTAGCTTATTCACACTATGTCACTTTTCCCTTCTGCCTTCCAAAGTCAAGGAAAGTTTGAAAATTGAATGGAGAGACACATAAAAGGAAGAGGAGAGAGATGCAGGTGAAGATAAGAGTAACAAAAATAAATCGAGAGCTTATCCCATTTATCGCAATCATAACAAAGGTAAAAGAATAAAGAGTGGAGAAAATTTTTATTAAATATATTAAATATATTGTTCTTTTAAATCCATAAGTAAACATTTAAGTCAGAAGGCTGAAATTTAATCTGATTTCAAAATTTCCAGTCTAAAATATTTGGAAATATATTCTTAAACTAATTTTGTTTCCGGAACTGTTTTCAATGAAATGACATTTTAGCATTGAAAAAAACCATTTGGTTTGATGTACAACTTGGTTTTCATCATTCCAAAGGCTCCAGCAAGGTGTGGAGCCATCATTTGTGGTCTCCCTTAGCGTGGTTCTTGGACACTTTGGTAGTGGTCACATTTTCAGTATCCAAAGACACTTTCTGTTCCTGAGAGGAAGAGTAACTTGTCTATAAGATAATGTGGCCTTTTAAACAAAAGAATAAAATATCAGTTTGTTTGAAGCAACAAGATGACAGAAATTGAAATATGAGTACTTTATATGGAATAATGCTTCACTGAAAATGGTTTTTATCTGGGTAGAAAGGGGAAGGATCAAAAAGCTAGACTATGGATAAAGGGTGTGAAATTTTATAATGGTTCTGTGCTCTGGTATGTTACCAGCCACAGGAATGAGTTGGAACAAGTTCTTATTCCAGTGCTTATACTGTTTCCTGTGGCCTCAGTAAATCACTTAACCTTTGTCCCTAAGTTTCCTTATTCAACAATTGGGAATTTTAAAACATAGTTTTCTGCCTCAAGAAGTGTTGTGAAATATAACTAGTTAATGTCTGCAAAGGGCTTTGAAGCCTCACCAAATAACTAGTTTGGATTTTTTTTTTTTTTTTAGTTAGGAATATGACAAATCCAGGGTGAAAATATATAAATAATATAAACGTACAACACATTCTTTTTTTCCCCCCTCAGAAACAAGAACAAACAAGTTGAATGTGAAATTAGTGTTGCTGTAGAGTATAAAGAACCAATGACTGAATAAATCTGCTTTGGAACACACCCTGGTAATTCACAATTCTATCAAACAATCTTCAATCTTCCCATTTTGAAGTACAGGCATTTATGATGACTCTATCATGCGTTTTTCCTTCCGATTTTAACTCCCCTTTTAACAAGACAAGTTTGTGTTTGCCCAGACAAGTAAGAACATTTTCAGTATGGGATATGCAATGAATTAATTGTTTGGTGGGTTTGCTTTTTTCCATAAAAAGTTTTTCCATCCCAGTAGTATCGTGTATAGTTTTCCTCCAGCATGCTGTCAGCCCTACGTTTATCAGGTGTCATTTATTTTTATCAGTAATTATGCTGTTTTCAGTAGTGCTGGATGAATGCTTCAGAAAGCTGTCTGCAAATACTTATTCCAGTCCTTAAATAAACGAATTTCAATTATGTTCATGCATATTTCATGTACATTTTATCTGATCATTCTAGTGAATGATTTATTGGCAGGAATGTTTGTCCAAATGAAGGATAATAAAAATCTGTACCATAAACCATAACTAAACTCAGGGCCAATGTGTTACTGTACATAAACATGAAAAATTAGCCATAGTTCAACAAAATTCATTCTATTTTAGTTCATTTGCAGTGAGCTAATCTTAAGTAAATGGCAGACTAGGAATGATTCAGAATGAATTTTAAAACATCAGAATATGTCCAACAGGTAGTCTCTGAAAGAAAACCAACATTCCAGTAGTTGATAATTCACCACAGAGCTGTAACTTATTGAATAAAATACCTGCAAATTCTCTGGTCTTTTATTCTATTTATCTTATTTGGATAGTGATTTTGGTACAATAAAATTTGTACTGTTTATCTCAGCAACACAGCAGAACAACATATTGACAATGCACAGTTACCCATGAAATACCCTTTGTAAAAAAGTTGATTTAGCCACTGGGCAGAACAGTGTTACCCATAACATATTCCAATTGAATAACTTACAGTTTTCTCTTTTAGTTTCAGCATGGTCATGCCCAACTAATGCATGGCTTATTTGTTTAGATTAATTATTAAAGTGGGAAAAGAGAAGTGATACCTCTACTGATGACTGCTGTTGCAGGGTGACATTTAAACTGTTAGCAGTGCTAAGAATCAACAAAACATTTCTATACTTCCTTGTAAGCATTCATATGTGCAGAATAGTTTGGAGAAGTCACAAGTACTCTGAGTACAAGCAGTCTAATATTTACCAAACCCAGAGTATTTTTTGACATATATGATTTTCAAATTTCAGGGTAAAATTAATAATCTCCAAGGCAAACAATGAAATTTTTCCTCTTAAACAAAAAACAATGCAAAACAAAAAAATGTGAGCCCATTGAATGGGCAGGCCAGACAGAACCACTCTCTGAAATGGTTTGTATTTCCTCATATCATTTTACATTCAGACTGCTACAAAGTGGTGCATTTGCAAAGGTCCAGGAAACACTACCCTTTATAATCTGTCTTCTGTGATAGGAAATTAATCTGCCATAATAATTCTTTTCTCTCCCATTCTCTGTCTCCTTTTGCACTTTAGAAAGTAAGTCATGGTTCTACAATATGTGACAGCTCTATCATGTGGGAATTTGGCCAAGTCAAGAAACCCATATCTGCAAAGACTGTAAGAGCAGTAGAATGATCCTGTTGCCATCAGTGGGATTACTCATTTTGAAATTCACGTCATTGCCTTGTAACAAGGAGAGCAAGGGACAATCAAGACTTTTTCAGAAGTGACCAGTGTGTTGAGGGAAGAAAAGAGACATTTAATTATTTAATTGTGGGTTAGATGGCTGGTGCTGTACCAGGAATTGTTTCATGGTCTTAAAACCTCTCCAGTATTTTTGGCTTTGGGTAGTCCTTCCTGAATTACAAGACAATGAAGAAAAGGTGATGATTCCATGTTACTAAAGGACAACATGATTACTGTATCCTTAAGGATAGGTTGATGGAGCAAATCACACCAGGGAGGTTGAAATTATTTTGGTTGGAGGTGTAAAAAGAGTAATTTTCTACAGCTTTTGTGAAAAATTAATCAACTCTTCCCCTTTCCCCCCTTGCTTCCCCTTCTCCTTCTATGCCAATATGTTGTGAGGAGCTGGGTACACTGCAGGCAACATGGGAGATAATTCCCTGGTTTGTGGATCACTAGGAGACATCAGTGTTAGAAAATGAGGTACCAGAGACCAGTTGCCTGAACAGCCAGGGATCCCTGTTAGATGAGCACTATATTTCAGCCCTTTACAGGCTTGAAAGTTTGACCAGGACCTGCTTTTGTTCCTAAATTTGGGCCTTGGTGGCTGTTGCTTTTAGTTTCTAAGTGATTCTATTACTTGATCTTTTTTTAAAGTTAGGAGTGGTTCCATTAATAAACTGGGAGGTTTATGAGAGAACCATCAGGATTAACTTCTGCAGCAGTTGAAGGTGAAGAAGGAGTGATAGTCACCAGGCATAACCTACTGAGGAAAGGCCTGAGGTGGAGAGACATGGGATGTCCAAAGATGTCAATCCCAGCAGGCAGATAAAACCCCTATTCTGAAAGAAGCTGTCTTTTCTGACTGACTTGGGGTATGCTGGATGTGATTAGTTGTTCTGAGGCTGAAGTTAGTCTTTCTGTACACCACCTTTTGGTCGTCCCATGGAGAGCTGGTCCTTTGGGTTGTGATGGCCTGTGTTTGTGGAGTCTGACTGTCTTAAATTCTGAGTCATTTATTTATTTCATGTCCTCCCAGAAAGAAAGAAACAAACAACATTTGCTTCTTTCTTAGACCATCATTACTGATTCTACTTCCTTCGCAATTGCTTGCAGCTGGATCCATTTAAAAAAAATAAAACACCCTTTCTTTTTTAAATCGTACACAAGATGATTACTCTGACTACAGTGGGCTGCAACTACGTTAATTTCATCCAATACTATCTTCATTTCCTTCCTTTCCCACTTAGTTACGTAATGTGAAAATTAGCCTATTTTGGTATTATTATGATGATTTTGAGCTTCTCATTCTTCTCTCACATAGTGTTGGCTGCCCAAGATGACCTCAGAAACAATCTGGTTAAAAAGAAAGCAAAAAAAAAAAGATTTAGCAGAAGGAACTGTTCTCTTGTACTTCTTTTGCAGAAGAGTACCAGCATAACTGCTGCTTCCTGAATGCTTTCTGGGGCTGTTCTGGGAATGTGGGACTCCCAATTACTCTGATTAACTTCTGATTATTGTAAAGAATGAAAGTACTTAAAAAAAGAGATGAGTTCTATTTCCAGTGAATTTCTTTGTGTATGAGAAGCCAGCATATGGTACAAACAGGGACAGAAAAAAATCTCTTTGGTATTTAGTTCTAAAAAAAGAAAGGCAAATTGCTATTCAGTCTGTACGCTGCATTATATGCTCGTCTATTCATAATAGTTTTGAAGCGGTAAGAGCTAAGCTGGTGGCAGAGCCAGCTCAGGACTCCTCAGTAGAGTAGGCAGAAAATTAGTTTTATTGATCCTGAAGTGAGGGGTAAGAACAGTCACTGTGCCTGTAAGAGAGGAAAACCTGGACCTGCTTGAAAGAAGCATGATCAGATCATAGATTTGGTTGCTGCTTCTCAGTTGGCAGCTGCAGCCATCCTGGCATGCACAGAGGTGCAGGTGAAAATGGGCACTGAGGCCTGTGTCATTTCTGTGTTTGTGTGGCAGCCTACTACCCTGTGAAACTGCTTTTTTCACCTATGTCTACAACATGTCTTCCTTCTTGACTTGAACAGATTTCTGTAGCCCAGTTAAGTGCTGTATTTGTGGTACTTACTGCAAGAGGCCAATATTTGTGTTGGTGCAGTATTGCCTGTGATATGGGAGGGTTAAGTTCAAACCATGGTTCTGCCAAAAAAAGACTGCACTAGAGTAGAAAAACAGTCGCTAACTCAGTCGTACATTTACTTTACATTCTGTGAAGCCTGAAATCTCAATGCACATTATTCTGTGCCAAAATTGTGACCTCGAATATCTTTCCTACTTTAAAGACTAAAAAAAATTGCTTTTGTTCATCTCCAGTAGCACAGCCAAATTTCCATCAATGTGTGGGATCACGTTAACCTAAAGGACACACAGCAAAGGCACCTATGATGCAGCCAGGCTATGGAAGAGCAAATAAACAGTGAAACTCCAAAAGAAAACAAGTTCTTTCTTTCAATATGGTCTTTGTTGACTCTCCTATTACTATTTTGAAAGATAATGTAAGTTTGCATTATGGCATTAAGCAGGAGTCTCAGTGAATCTGGATTTTGGCACTCAGCAGATTGAAATGTTAATATATGTGTTCTGTTCAGGTTTTCCCCAAAATCTGTAAGTACACAGACAGTAGAGCTAGGACTGACTAGCTAGGACTGACTAAGAGGAGGTAAGAGACATCCCAGACAAATGTAGTTTGATGAAGAGAACATTTTGTCCATGTCCTTCCATTTGGGCAAAGGTCTACCTGAACCATTCCAGGCATGTTTTTGTAACCTGTTTCAGAGTGATAGTTCCATTTTTCTCACCTGTCTATCTGCATGATACTAAGAACTGAGCTATTTGAATAAAGAAGTGAAAGTAACTGATGAGAAACAAATAGTGTACACATTTTGTTGACTGATGTTCAGGCAGTGTAAGACGTATTTCCAGTATTCCAAGTCTTTGCTATTTCCTCACTTTGGACTTCAGATACTCTTTGCACTACTGCTTATAAAAGACACTGGCAGGCAATATCAACCATTTTACATACATTTGATTTGATTTGATTTTTTTTAATGAACTAAATACTACTACGCTGTAACATACACAGGGAGTAAGGAACTGAGAATATGAAGGATGTAAAGTATCAAGTAAGTTGTTCCCTCTTGTCAGAGTCAGTAGTCTGGACATTATATTGGCAAATAACACTTATGATGAATTGCACAGCTCAATCTGCAGCTCATACATGTATATTGGAAAACTGAAGAGAATTAATGTGAGCAATTTTTTAATATTAAATTGAAAATGAGATATCTTTTTTGCCAACAGAATATTACGTCAAATTGTTTTCTTTATTGCATTTTTCTTCTGAATATGATTACTATTTTCCATTTTCTTTAAGAATGCACGATCCTATTGTTTCTCCATACTAACTATTTGGACTTTCCTTTGATCTATAGCAATTTCATTTAATTTAACAGAACAGGAGTGGAGTTCTCAAGCATTTTATCATTTCTTTTGTGATGAAATCTGATGCAAAGTCCATGACTTCTCTAGAAAAATGCACTGTTATTGACATAAATGTGCATTGTGTCAGGCCTTCACATTTCAGACATATTTTATATGTCCTGACAATAGTTCTTGAACTGTGCAGACAGTACTGATGGATTATCCATTCTTCAGCATTTCAAAATGGAAACAAATAAGCTGGTCACAGAAAAAATCTTGGTCCCATTGTAATCAAAGGATGCTTCTTAGAAATATTTCCAACTGCTTTTCTTTTGAACTACAATTCAAATATATAGACTTACTGGACTTCTTTATAATGTAAAAATTAATTCCTTTCTGGCTGGAACTACCAGTGATTGTCTAAGAATCAGTGAACCTGATTGGATTACATTGAATATAGGGTAGCCTCAGTCCAAAGCATAGTTACATTATATATGATGAAATGAGATTGTTAGGTAGGATCATTCCACGTGCTGGTGCCTCAGGACATCAGCTAGGAGGAGTGCACCAGAGTTCCCTCAGTTGTTGCATACAAAAGAGCAGCTGGCAAAGGCCAAAGATAAGTAGGAATTACAAACAGCTGTCAAACACATGCTAGTCAGACCTAGAAGGGGCACAAGAAATCATGACATGGGATACTAGTGCCAACTGTATGTCTGCTTAGCTGATTTTAAAGGAATAGATTAGGCAAAAAAAAGCTTTGACTTGAAGATGGCATGTCCACCATGTTTACTTCACCACCTTACATGCTTCATTGACATATTACAGTGAAAAAATATTATGAGAGTGATTTGTACTCCAGAAAGGGAAAAGGTAGCAGGTTTTCTCTTGCTTTATCTTTTTAGTATACTAACACAGATGTCCATGAAGAGATCCTAGAAAGTGAAGTCAGATGAGACATTAGGTTTATTAATAATCTATGGAAAAGTACTGATTGCCCTGTTCACAGAGGAATTACAAGCTTGGGGCAGAGAACTGTATCTCTTACAGGGCATGTACTACACAAAGTGTTCTAGCAGGAATTAAAGCTTCAATAAGTGGAAGAGCTCATTTATGTTTATGCTCTTATTCAAGATAATTTACATGAATGGGATTTTCAGAAAAAGACAATGTCAGACCTGGAAAATTCATTATGAATCAAGACTCATTATGAACCAAAGGCTCATCTTGAAAGCAAATAATGAAAAATAAAATCGCTTTGCTGAAAGAAATTATGTGGAATATAACCATTTACAAAGGTAAGAGTAGGATCTGGGGAAGAACCTTTAGGCCTTCGAAGTTCCCTCTTCACAGCAAGCAAGGAAGAGCCGCACTGGCTCTCAGTTCTGCTGATTCCTCTGTGTCCCTTGCCCAGTTCATACACATAAACCACATAAACTCTTTTTCCTTTCATACATCCTGTCTTCTGTGGGCTTGCCATTTTAACTACATGCTCCATATTTTAGTGTCTCTTGTCATACCAATTTTTCCAATATTCAGTCAATTGGGTAACAAAATTAGTAAGAGGCAACACGAAGAGATTTGGTTTCTCAAGGCACTAACTCTCATTGACAATGATTGATGATAATGGTGTATATATGCACACAACATGGTGATTTAAAGAAGAAAAAGCTGGTAAAATCCTAAACAAAATCCAGAAAAAAACACATAAATTAAAAACTGGAATTCTCTGAAAAAACCTTCATGGTCAGAAATCATATTTTGATGTGAGAGGAGGAGGAAAAAGTGTACTAATCTACATTTGTCCTAACAGATGAACATATGTTAGGATAAAGGACAAATAGATGTTGGATGATCTAAAATGTTTGGAAGCTTTCTTCCATTAAGATGGCAACAAAAAACACAGTAGAGAGGAAGTGGCAGTATTATTTAAGATGCAGAAAGGACAGAAAAGTTCAATAAATATTCTGGTCCCTGCATTTGGAAATGAGGGAGATGGTATCGTTCTATCTGATGATGAGGTATATTACCAGCTTTCTTCATTTCTAATGGAATAACAGAAACAACTCCTAGAAAATAAGCATATTTTACATTTGAAGAAGAAGGTATTTCACTGCTTGGTTTGAGGATTGATTGACGGTATATTCTGTAAATGTATTGGACTTTTCAAAGACCTTTGAATCAGTGGTGCATAATATTCTGATTATAGAGTCAATGCTACACAACACCAATAAAGGACATGTTAAATGGATTAAAAGTTGGCCACATGACAGCTCTCAAAATCACAGTCAGCAGTGGTAAATGGTTAATGCTGAGTTGCTGTTGAACACTTAGTATCCTAATGCTGGGAGGTTACCATAAGGATCAATACTGGGCCAGTACTGTTCAGCATTTTCAGTGCTGGGAATCAGTAACTGGGAAATAATAAATTGCAGCTGTGGAAGATTCTAGGTGACCAAGACATCATGGAGATGGGCACACAAACTGGCCTGGATTGGTTGTAGGTAAGCTTGTTCAAATGAACTGTTTTGAATACAGCTAATTAGTCCTATCAAGAAGAAAAATAGAGCTCATGACAAGGCAGGGGTGGGAGGAGGGGAAGGCATCACCTGGAAACAAAGGAACTGAAATAGAGCCTGTGAGACAAAAATCTCTTGGTAAATTCTAGAACAACTGAAAGGCTGTGGAACTCCTGTGTAAGTAGAAAGGAACTATGAGTGTGAATGGGAAATCCAACATCTACATGGTGCCTTGGCAAACAGACGTAGATACACTCAGAGTTCTTGTGGCCTTCCTTTTTAATAAAATTTAAAAAAAAAAAAAGGATGCAAGGATGCTGAAACTTTGGAAAAAATGCAGAAAAAATATTTACAAAAAATTAGCTGGGAGCAAAAGTGAGGCATTTAGTGACAACAATCTCTTTAGCTGATCAGAGCAATGGGATGTGATTTGATCTGAAGCAATGGAGAAATGTTTGGTACTAAGGGACTATTTTATTAAGTGTAAAAAAGCATAACCATGGCCAAAGGCTGAAACTAGTCCCATTCAGATATCAGTTAGGCTGCACATCTTTAACAGTGCTGGTTGGGAGGGATAAATTGCCACAACAAAGCACCAAATCAAGAACTTATGTCTTTTCTGAAGAAGTATTTTAATGAAAAACAAATAATTGATTTTGATACAGAGTTATGCATATGGATTGCAAGGGCCTAGGATGCCTGAGAAATGAAGCTCAGATTTCTAGTGGCCTGTCTGACTTTTCACCCAAAAAAATTTGTAACTTAATGTCCCCAAAATTTCAGCTCTTGTAAACTTCCTATGAATTTCTGTTCTATTTTGGATCCATTCTTATTTTTTGCAAAGCAGTTAGCCTTTAAAAAAAACCCTAGTCATGATTAGTAGGAGCTTCTTAAAAACATAAACTGGGGAAAAAGGGGGAAATGACTGCATCATTAGCCTCTGGTTACCACTTACTTTCAAAAGACATACCACTTTTTCCCCATCCCCTGTGACACTCAAATGCTAAGTACTGTCTTCAAACTCAATTCAGGGAAGTTTCTGGCAGAAATGCCGAACCTAGAAAAATCAGGTTTTGGTGAAATTCTGCCTTCTGAAGGGATTAGTAGTATGAATATGTACTTCTCTCTCTCTCTCTTTTTTATCACTCCTGGTCCCTTTTTTTTTTTTTTTTTTATTTCAGGTG
>VZTX01012313.1:71736-161607 GCA_013400915.1 Pardalotus punctatus
CTCCTGGTCCCTTTTTTTTTTTTTTTATGTATTTCGGGTGTCAAGTTTTCCATGCAAGACAATTTTTTTCCTTGGCATAACTAGATCCCACTGTAATAAAAAAATAATTTAAAAAAATCCTAATACTCATAAGATTACTGAGCCTCCTAAGTGTTTTGAAGCATAGAAAATTTCAGATGTGTTTGTAGCGTGTAGCTGATTTGGTGATGTTATCTAGTGTGCTATTATTATTGCAGCTCACAGACTATGGTTGCCTGTCTCTACATGCAGATAGGGATGAGGCAGTGAACAAAAGCTTTCTAAGTGAGGGAGGACACATGGTACAATTTGAATTGTTAACTGTACAATATAACAAAGAGTAAGAGTTCTAAGTTTGAAAACAAAATATAAGGTTACGGTTTGAAAGGAAGGTAACAAAGTATAGAATGGTGTACAATAGAATTACTATTTAAGATTTTGCTTAATTTAACCCCATAATCCCATGTGTGAGCATAACATTACAGCGTATCCTTTATAAAGAAAGCAACCAGAGGTGAAGGTGGGTAAACTGTGGAGAAGTTGACATGAAGAAATCTGCTCTTTATTCACGTGTAAAAGTACAGAATTTGGTCAGATTTTGGGATGAAATTATGTCTGTCAGAAAGTGAAGTGTTGGCAGTGCTGTCACTATTTGCACTATTACTGGATACAGGTCAATTTTAGGAAACGGATTTTACTGAAAACATAATTGCTTCAGTTCTAATTAGAAGTCTTTTTTTCTTTTTTTAAAGTGTAGTTCCAGAATTAGTATCTCACAGTGATGGAAGGAAAAGCCCTTATTCCTAGATTTTAGCTCTTGTTATTATAGAATCAGCATCTTCCTGTATATCTTGGGCTGATGTTAAAATGTCACTAAGCAAAGGATTTATATATGCAACCCCTTGATATTCCAGTTAATAGAATAGCCCAGACTTGGTCTCCTTTTTGTGTAAATAATCCTTTGATGTCTACAACACTTAATGGAAGGTGAAAGAGTCCAGTGTTTCAAGGGGGTGCATTTTTCACGCGCAGGAGGAGACCACAGCTGAGATGAACCCCGGTATCCTTATTTACATGGTTTACCTTGCTTCTGCTTCCTTTAGGGCTCTTCTAGTCATGTTTTGAGCCAGCACTAGGTGAGGAGGTGTGTGCTGCAGGAAATACTGTGCTGATAGACCTCAAACTGCCACAGGGAATTCTTGTGAGGACCTGGGGGAACTGGGATAAACCCTGTGGTGGACCTAATTCTTCCTGTTCCACACTTCCTCTGGTTTCTTTAGATTATTGTTTAATGCTGTTGAGGTGTGCCTATGGATATATAATATGCTTTGCATAAGCGGGTGTGGTGTCATTTTCTCTGCCCAGCTTTGCTAATGCGAACTGACGATGTACAAAATCCTTATTCCAGTCCTCTGAGAATCTCACTAGAAAAGAAACTGGAAATAAATCTCCTTGAACAGAGGGTCAAAGAGGCTCATACAAGCCCAGAAATGGAGATACTACAATAGGAGGTTTTTTTTTAATTTCCAGAAAGGACCACTCACCTGAATAGTGCAGTCATAGGTAAACACAGGAAAATTTAATACAACTGTTTCTAGGATAGGTAGAAGAGCAATTAGTCCCATGTTTCCCACTTTGGAAGAACAAATAGGTGACTTTTTCCATTCTGTTTTTTCACTATACCACTGAGTAACACAGTGTACAACTACTTGACCTGAATAACCAGCTAGAAATTTTATTCTAATTCAACATACTTTAGAGAAAAAAAACAGTCCACTACAAAATTTAAACAGTATGGATTATTTACTTGGGAAATTTATTGTGCTCATACCTTCAAGATAAATTTAGTATAGAAATTTACCTTTGTTAGAAAATTTTTACTTAAAGAATTTTACTTTAAAGTAGTAATTCAATATGGTTAGGAATAGGGGAGAGGGTAATTGAGATGAAGGTGAGAAAGGAGTTACAAAAGTCTTTCTCTTTAGGTGAGCTCTAGGAAAGATCTTATATTCAACAAGAAGCTGCCAACAATGTTAGTATTCAGCAATATTCCCTCTTCCAAGAATTGTAGTAGATCCACTGATAATAGAATTTATGCTTGAGCACGCAGCACTGACTTAAGGTTAGTGCTTATGAATATATTAACGTTCCTTTCAAATTATAAGGAACACAAAGACTTTCAAAATAATGAAGTGTATTTAAAAGTCTACTGTTGGTTTTACATGTTAGGTTATTTTGTTATTTGGGGATTTTCCTCTGCTGGATTTATGCTGCAGCACAGTTAATCAGCAGGCTGCACACAAAATGGCTGTTCCATGGAAAAACCCATGAGTCAGGTGCCACTGAGCCCTGCTTGCAGTTGTGGGCAGAGTTTGGAAACGAAACTGAGGACTAAACAGATAAACTGAAACAAGGACTGCTGAACAAAGAAAATAATGAGCTAGCCTTTTAAAGTAAAAAAAAAAATTACTTTTAAAAAAAAGATTGAACCTGCTCCTTTTCCTTTGTTATATGTGGCAATTGATTCGTAGAGGTCTGCCTTGCAGGGTATCCCGACACCAACAGTTTGAGGCTCAACATTTAGCTTTCAACCTGAAACTGTTTTTGAGGTGGAGACATAAAACAAACACCTCTCATCTTCCCAGAGGAACAGATTTATTTTCTTCTTCAAATCTTTTTTAGACAGCTAAGTTTGAAACATTATCAAACTGTATACAACAACAACAACAACAACAACAACAACAGCAACAGCAACAAAATCTTGGAGCAAGTTTGAAAACCCATAGTGTATATTTGATTGCTTCTAAGTTCACTATTAAAGCTTACTGGTCTTCTTCCAGTTTGTAGATATTATTTTGGAGGAGAGAGACTATGTATTTTTCTGTACATGTCTCACCAGGACAGGAAGACAGAACATTATTTGCTCACCTACACACTCATGTGATGTAGAGAGAGCTGACAACTCTGTGATTATGATGTTAAGCGAAGCTGGGAGGCTAAAGCACAACATTTTGTGCCTTTACTGTTACATAAGTAGTATGAAGAATATTATACTGTATATTATACTATTCTTGTACTTTGTTTTGATCTTCAATAGTTAAGGTCTCTGAGGTATGGGTTGATGCTGATCATGGACATATATATCAAAGCATTCACTGCAGACCAGTCACAAGCAGCACTTCTAGGAGTTATGTACCAAATAATACATAGTATTGATGAAGAAATATGGACTGATAAGAAGTGAAGGAAAGTCCTACCTCTTCTGCTGTGAAGTCAAAATTAAAAGAGCATATGTGGTCTTTGCTTTTCTCCCCATGGATGTTGTGTATTCTCACAGCCTTCACTAACCATTTCGGAGCAGGACAGCTGACCTTCGAAGGTAAATACAATTAAAGCTGAACAAATCAGGTAATTACAATAAAAACAGGACTTGACAAGCAACCTCTGGACAGAATTACAGTTCTATACACAGCCTTCTCATTCAATTAGGATGATTTGAAATGGTAAAAATATTTCGTTTACTTTTGTTTGATATTTGTGGGACACTCAATTTCTAATCTATATTTTAAAAAAAGTCTTTAAAAACAAAAGTTCTTTAGAAAAGAAAAAAATAGTTCAATTTAGGTATTGAGTTCTTGCATCCATCACTTGAAAGGAGGTTGACAAGGTGTTACCAGAGGTACCTGCAACCTTTTTCCATCCAAGTCTCTTGTGATACCAGATTTCCCTCCCTAGCATGGCCTCCTTCCTTCTTCTGCTCTTTTGCTACAACCTGTTGGCAGCCAAATAATTGGCACAGCTGCAGAGCCATGCAGAGAGGAGCATGTTCCTGCTTCCTATGTCTCCCTTCTCCTTCTCTCATTTGGGAGAAGTGTAGGTAGCAGCCTACCAGCTCTAAGGGAACACATGGAAAGATCATATGAATGTGGAGAACCAGAGATGGGAAAACATCATGTCCATAGAAAGAGTGGGACTCGAGATTAATGATATGAATGTTGCTGTATTATTACCTCATCCCGCTGTGGGCATCAGCACTTAGAATCAAGAAAAACACTTCACTGTCACCTGTAACTAGTGCATTGCCCAAAATGTACTGATGTTCCCAAAGCAGGAGGAGTTGCAATGTCCAGAAGAAAAAGGTGAGCAGAGAAATGAAATCCAAAATGTGCCACTGAAAACCCTGAAGGTCAACCCTGAAACACAAGGTCAGAGAGGGAAGCCAGCACACCCTAGATCTGCAGGACAACAGTAAATTCCTATGGCCAGTGTAGATCTTATAGCATTAAAAAAAATAAAAAGAAAAAAAAAGGTCAAATTCCAATAAAAACAACTCTAAAAGCTCTTTAATCCCATTAAAACCAATTTGAGCAACACCCTATAGAGCACAGAATGCTCAGACATAAGATCAAGAAAGCACCAGGGTCTAATTTAAATAGATTAGATAGGTAATATGATCCGGTGAAATCCCTGGTGCTACTTCCATGCATAAGAGTTTTGCAGGAATGGGCACATGGTGGAACCAAGTATCCCAAACAGGCAGGAGACCTGGGTTGGTTTGGATGTGTCTGGCAAAAGGAGTTGCTTGTGCAGATTTGCTTGGGGTGCAGGTCACAGAGCAGTGTCTGCAGGGCTCTATTTTTCATCAGTGTTACCATAGCACCTTGGAGGTTAAGTGCCATTCTGTCCTGGGATACAAGTCATGGCACAAAGATGTCTGAGCTGGGAGAGATCCAAGCTGGCATATCTGTGTGGCACAGCTCTGTGCCGTACAGCTCCACCAACATGGATCCCAAAGCAGTGTGGTGGCGCTGGCATGACATGGCACCATCCTTGTCAAGACACATGAGAGCCTGGCACATTCTCAGCCATGCAAGCACAGCACTCCGGTGCTGTATCTGGGCTGCCTCTGCTCCCAGCAGGAGCTCGGGTGCTGCTGGCCTGAGCATCTCTGCACCGTGTAAAAACATCTTGTCCCAAACTTAGAGCCTCGTTGTGCAAAGTATTTGACAAACACAGCGCAGAAAGATACCTTGCCCCTAGGAGTTTACTGTCTGAATAAAATGGAACTAGTGTAGAGTGCACATTGCTCAGTGTATAAAGCAGTTCTTGTCACTTTTTCTGCCAGCAATGTGCCAGAAGTCAAGCTATTAAATTGCAGTTAGCAGATGGGCTAGGTACTCCCATTGCTTTTGCAGAGTGCCACGCAGTGACCACGGCTCTTCATCATACACCTGACTCTATCAAAAATCCATATTATGGTCCTAAAGAGTGATAGAATATCTCTAAGCTTGATGAGTTGTATGCCCCTCATTAATATACCCTTTATTTTCAGGGAGCTCCTGTCTTTTGAAAGGGTGAAGATTACTTGAGGTTTTAATAAATGAACTCCTGCAAAGGAACATGTTTCCTTCCTCCTCCTAAAAAGATGCTATTTATATCAATAATCCCATTGTGAGTGTTACTCCAAACCTCAGAACAGAACAGTGACAAGTTAACCAACCACTTTTCTAATAACATTTACTGCCCTTTATGAAGTTAACAAATCTATTTTTCAAATTTCAGTCATTTAGAATACAAAGGGAAAAGTCATTTTTTCGTATGATAAAATGTAGCTGCTGCTGGAATCAAAGAGTCAACTACATTTTTTTCATTAATTTGATTATTCTGAAATGATTGATAAGATTAATTAAAACTGGTTTGATTCAGAGATCTTCAGAGGACCCATCTACACAACTCTTGCAATTTCCACTTGAATAAAAATGGAACAGCATCTGTAGGGAGACAGATATACCCAGCATGCCTCTTTTCCAGTCTAACTGTATGATAGTTATTATGCCTATTATTCTCCTTGTGAAGCCTCAGTCCATCAGGAATATTTTGAGACTCTTTTTAGTAGGATGTTGAAAAAAATACAAACCTGTGAGAGAAAGAAAGAAGGAAAAGGAGGAAAAGGAGGAAGAAACAAAGAGGAAAGAGGAAAGAGGAAAGAGAGAAAGACATAAGAGAGGAGAGAAAGCCTCAAAGCTTAAGTGTAATTTTAACCAATTAAAAAAGCTCAGCTAGTCTTCACTGAACCTTTTGGGGAATAGATAATTTCATCTCCTGGAACAAAATGCCTTAAAGACTTCCTTTAAAGCAGTGAATAAGCAGTAGTTTTTCACCCCTTCCCTCCCCTTGCCTGGTCTGCGATCTAGAGTTAAGGGTACCTAATAAACCAATAGTATTTGCATAAATAAAATCGAGCTTGTATTACCAGATTCAAAGCTACAGTCTTCAACATTATTCACATAAAATACTATGCTTAGGGAGGGCTTAATCTACTCTCTAGATCCACAGATGTTCTTCTTGAGTGTGTTTACGAGAACCTTTAAGAAGGCATATATTTTCCCATTTTGTAATGTGCCCTGCTGTTGCCTAGTTTTCAGTCTAGCTGTCCTGCTTCTATAAATAAAACATCCTGTGGAAGAGGATAGGTGACCCAGAGTTCCCACTGCTCTCTTCCTTACAGTATTTTTGCCTCAATCTGTGCCCCGAGATGATACTTTTGTAACATCTTAGTAGAATCACACAATTTAAGTTAGTTTCAGTAACCATCAAGAAAACATAATCAAACACATTGCTGTGTCTTACCACTGTTGTGAAAGGTAAGGCCATAATCCAGCCAAATTTTTGATATGTGTCTAATTTTAAAAAACCGAACACTCATCACACTGCTATTCAGTAAATAGGCTTCAGAGGTCTTTAATATTAGACATGCATGGAGGTGTTTTACTAAAGTTGGTCCCATAAAGAACAATATACTTAATGGGTATAACAGGGGGAAAGTGACTGTTTAAAGAAGTGAAATGAAATATGTAGGAAACTTCAGGGGATTGAAGAAATGCTATTGATTAAATAAAAGATTTCTTACTGTATCTTATGCTGATGGTGCCGGTCATGAACTATTGCAAGGCAGTGAAAATTTGTTCCTCATCGTGAGCCAATGAGAAGTTTTGGCATTTACTTTATTGGGCCCAGAATTTTTTTCCAGACTTTTTCTCAGCCATTCTTGTGATCAGCGTAATGCACATGCATAACAGATGGACTTTATGCCACCACAACATAATGGTTTAGTCAGAGTGCACATTAAAGATATCTTTTCAATACTGTGAAAGGATTTCCATATCTGCAGGAGTCTACCTTTAGTAAGCTCATGTACAATGTAGGCCAACATTTGCATGTGAAAAGTCATCAAAAATCAGGAGGAAAAGTGCCTGCCTCAGTAATTTTTAAATAACTCAGGCCATTAATTGGTAACCTTTGTTTCTCCTACTTGCACAGCCATAAATTAGTTTTATGGATTAAGTATATTTGAACTTTTAAAAAATGCTTTTATAGCTTAGAAAGCAAAATACTGAATTTGCAATAACACTTCAAAAACAGTGGAGGGTAGGTGTGTATGTGCCTGAAAACTGATTAGGACTCTAATATCTTGATACAAATTGTTACTGGAAAAATCAACCTGGTTAATAATTGCAGCAACATCCCAAAGGTTAATGGAAGAAAATATTACAATTAGTAAAATCAGTTTTCACAGAGAAAATTCAGTATGTTTGTTTGTAAAGGAAGGCTTTAGGAAAGGACCATCCATCAGCAATTTCATGGCATGTACCAGGTAAAACAGAGAATATGAGAAGCCTCTGGTGTAATGATAAAGTTGTGACTTCCTCGAGTACCATAGATTTCATTACCAGTTTGATGTCCTTACTTATGGAACTCCAACATAATGTTTTAAGCTGGAGTAATTGCAGGTAATTGTCCACTTGCCTGACAGATGTGGTGTCAGGAATGTCAAAATGCATCTGCAGCACTTGGGACCTAGAACCAGGTCTGGTCTGTGGGGGAGTGTTGTGCTGGTGGGGATGGACTTGTGTGCTGCATGGCTGAGGTTTTGCAGGAGCAAGTTGTGGTTTAAAAGGCTTTGACTTCTTGTGTCCAGAAGTGACCAGAAGGGAAGAGATGGATTCTCAGGCAGTAGTTACTCAGCCCTTAAAACAGTTTCATATAAGGTACAATTCAGTCCTGTCCCACAGGGCTCTGCTGGCCTTGTAACACCTCCAAGCAATGTTATCATTCACATAGTGCTGGTATGAAGCAAAATAGCACCACAGCAGCGAGGTGTCAGCTGCAGACCTCATCAGAGTTTCTGCTCTTGCTTGCTACAGAATCCTCTAGAGGAAACTCTCCCTATTGCTGAAGAAAAGAATTCCTGAACTCCCTACCCCTTACCCAAATCATGCGATTGCCAACCAACCAGCCAATGAACTCTGAGGTTGCCTTTGCTTGCCTTGTGCTCTGCAGCCATTTCCAACTTGTCTTTTCAACCATGATAAGGTAAGGTGTTAAAAGAGCAAACCATGAAACCATGAGTGCTTTGCATAATTGCATGACTCCAGGAGATGGATCCTTAACAATACCATTTCTGGATGCATCTGTACTAACTTCTGCTTCTCTCACTATGCTTGATTTGATACTGGCAGTATCTTTGTTCCCCTTCTACCAGGGGAGGCTGAAGATATATTTCTTCACAACTCGGAACAGTTAGACAGCTTCCCAGATCAAGAAGTGCCATGGGGTCAGAACTGAAGGTATTTTCCCAGCCTGACTGCCTTGCAGAGTAGTTCTACAGGCACATTTTTCTTTCCCCAGTATGGATCTCATGCCCTGAATTGGTGGTCAAGAAATTGCAGAGGACGTCTAAATAGCTGCTTCTGCTCCATACTGGAGAAAAATCAGATGGAGAAACTTCTTGGTGGTGTCAATATTATGGAAACAAGGGGCCTAATAACTGTCTCTTGGCAAACACTTTCAGGTCTGCAGTGGTGCATCCCACCATAGTGGAGAAGGGTGTTCTTCTGCCTCACTTAACCAAAGCATGTTTCAGCACTCCGTCAGTCTGGGCACTTTGGTCTCCGCTGATGAAGCGAGGAAGCAGGATCAGTTCTGCTCATTCACTTTAACACAGTTGCTTCAGATTATAATTTTTCACCAGCTTTGTAAAGGCTCTGGATCATGGTTCACCTCTTCATAGATGAAACATCTAACAACAGCTTCACAAAGGACTTTTATGCCATTAGCCCATGCTTTAGGAGAAAAGCCAAAGGGAGCTAAAGGAAAGTGATATAAGTATATGCATACACTTACCTGATTTTTTTCCCCATTCTTGAGCATTCATCTGAATCCTTTTAGGCTTTCATGAACTTGCCTTTCCCCTTGCATATAGACTTGCATTGATTTCCCTTAACCACCTGGCATCCCATCTTATTCCTGCAGCCACTGAGGCAGCTGAGCATTTCTCCTTCCTTTTTCTCCTTCCTTCATTTATTGTCATAAATGAGATGACAGAAGATCTTAAGACCATTTCCTTTGTAATCACCGGATTTCTTTGTCAGATAATCAGTTACTCGGTTACCAGCTCATGAGGGCAGGTGATTTTTCAGGTTGGCAGCCAGCTCCTCACCTCTGACTAACTTAGGGTGAAGAGATAACAGAGGCTCAACAACTTTATATTCTTACCTCTGTCTTCATCATGTGAAATCCCAGTCCAAGGAGGAGGGGAAAAGGATGGCTGATCAACCCATTCCTAATGGATAGTTTGATTTTTTTAAAAAAATACAAAATCCACGTTTCTCAAATCTATATGGAAAAATTCACCACATCAAAGGAAAATAAAATTCACCACATCAAGGAAAATATTAATTGTACAGTGAGGGATTCTTCCAGCTGTTATAGAGATCCTATTTATGTACCACTCAGATGACTAGTTTATTCAGATGAACATTTTTACCTGTTTGGACACATTTGTATCTTGATGCAGCAGAAAGCTGATAGAGCTTTCTATCAGTCAAACTGAATCAATCCATCAATCAAATATTGGTGCATGACTAGCAAGTGAAACCTATCCCTAGTCTGTCAGTCTTTCATTCCTCCCTATCTTCAAAGTTACCTGCTCCTACAGACCAATTAATGCAGGGGCTGACAGGGGTACTCTTGCTTTGATTTCTTTGTGATAGAGTATCCAAAAGTATTTCTTGGCTTGTTCTAGCACTTACTTTCCTTTGCTTAGTGGTTCAGTGACAAACATGCACACTATTGCTAATTAATATGTTTGAAATTCTATCCTGTCCCACAGCACTAAAAAAAAATGTCAGAAGTCTTTGACTGCAGTAGCTATTAATCAGCCCTAAGCCTTTGCATTTGTCCTAATTCAAAGCATTTGTTTCATAACATATTTTCTGCATACCACACCAGTGTTGATCAACGTAGGTTTCAAAATCCTTGTTTATTTTATTTTACAGCATGTCAGTCTGGGAAGTTAGACAAAAAAGAAAAAGGAAAAAAAAAAAGGCTGTTTATTTGTCTCATGCTGGGGAATTTCAGACTCCAGCAGGGTTCAGTGGAGTGTGTGTCACCATCACAGAGCATGCTAAGGAGGCACACTAAGTGGGAGCTGGTGATGAGAGAGAAGGAGCAGAAAAAGTCTGTGTTTGGCAACAGAGAAGACATAAAGGAAAACAAACAACAGTCTTTGCAGAGAAGCCTCTTTCATCTGTACAATGGATGAGTGTTTTTATTGGCCTTCATTGTCCATTCTCCTGCACAAAGGGAAGCAGCCTCTTACCACAAAACTCAACCCTACCATGCACAGAAGGTGTCAGTTCCACAGAAGCTCTGCAGTGTGGCCTCTGAAGACCTCAGGAAAGACACTAGGATGGCCTCTAAACTGTTGTGCTCCCTGGGATATGGGGAGAAGCAACATAATAAGCTGTTCTCATCCAGCTCTGTAGTAATTCCCTTAGAAAACTGAATAAAACAGCCATTAGGCAGGTATAGCCACCCCAGGACTCCTGACGTAGCTAAGGGTGGATCTGGGAAGCATCTCTCTAAAATTTTGCAACCAGAGTAGAGGGAAATTTGAGATGCTTTCTTTGCTTCAGATCTCTCCCACACACATTGACTCTCTGGATAGAGGCTAAAACATTGCTGTGAACAGTGATTTATCCCTTCCTTTTCTACAATACTTCTCCATAAGAATAATTTTTGTCCCTGCAATTAATTAGATTTATTAAAATAGCAGGTATTTTTACAGTATACTGACATGTTCCACAGGGTCTGCTAGCCCTAACACTCATTGTACAATAACACTGTCAAAATAGTACAGTAATACCTGCCAAAAGAAAGTACATTTTAAAAGAAAAAGTACCTACCTATTTCCAGGAAAGTGTAACTGTGAGAGAAACACAACTGCAGCTGAAGCTGTGGCTGAGGTTGCTCTGCCCAATTTCTGAAGGGGAATTGTGGAGAAGATAGGAAAAAGAAGTCATAACTTCACTTGAATAAAAACTAGAAGCTGTTAAAAACACATATGCCAAATATGTAACAGATTAAATAAATAAATATATACATAAATACACCTCCACCCCCCCAAATAAACCCAGAATACCAAACAAAAATACCCCATCGCTAAACTCCCCCACAAAAATAGAAAGGAAAAGGCTTAAATCCAACTCCAGTCTTTCCCACTATGTCCTTGCAGTTTCTATGTTTGGCTTGCTCACTGTCCAGTGGCTACACCTGCCTGATCTTTTGGGAAAGCCTTCCCATCACCTCTGAGGCAGCTGCTCCCTTCTGTCACATGGGTCTCCTGCTCCTCTGAGCAAGATCGGCACCTCACTCCAGAAAGGAGCCATTTCCCCCACTCACCCAGAGCTTGTCTGACCTATTCTTACAAGAATATGTGATAACTTAGTATGGATAAATCAAAAATATACTCCCCGTCACAGCAATTCAATATTGCCAGCTTTCTAAGCTGCGCTTTCACCTCACCTTGGCTATGCAAAATTTTTGTGACTTAAATGGCAGGAGATGTTAGTTATTTGGCTGATTTCTCCTCCTCCCCTCCTGCGGGAGCACTCAAGGACAGAGGACTTATTGGAGGCTGGGACAAAGCAGTTTTATCTATAGCACATCACTGCTTAGAGCAAATATTGTTTCTAGCTTCTGATTCCCTTGTTCCCTAAGGAAAGTTTGACTCTCATTTAGTTTAGGCATTTAGTTTGCCTTTGCTTTGTTCCCTCCCTAAAGTGCCTAAAAGCAAAACATAATGCTGTGTCCCTGTTCCCTCTTGGTGTGGAAAGATTTCTGCATTTTTATCCAAAAAGAAAAATAGAAATAAAAAACTGGGTGATTCTTGTTTCAGTTTGGGTTTTTTAGAGGATTTGCAGTGTCTTTCTGTTGTACTGGAAAACTCAGACTAACAGGGGCACTAATAGGGATATCATAACAAGGAAAAACTGAACTTCCTCAGGTTCAAAATATACTTGCAAATGCCACTGTTTTTAACCTTGCTGCCAGTTTTTTTCCATACAAAAATGTCCGCCTGGAGTTTGAACACAGCTTACACTTCTGCTTAAACAGCTGATTTGCTGACATTTTCATCTTAAACCTTTTCAGGTACCTTGCAGGAGAATGAAGAGTTTTATGCCTCTGTATCTGTTGTCATTATGTTACAATTCCAGTAAGCCATGGTTTGGGAAAGCCTACCAGTCAAATAGGATATTAGATTCTCATTTCCAACGAGCACAGTTGAAAGGGGTGGGAGGAGAGGTGTGAATGGGAAAAGAAAGCGAGGAGGAAAACAAAAATATGTTTTAGCTTATGTTTCCCAATGATAAAGATCCAAAATTTTAGACAGAAGGCAGATTTTTAAGGAGATCATTTGGGACAAAGAAGGAGGGAGAGTAAGGGTAAGTGAGACCTATATGTTTTTTGGTTGTTTTTTTTGTTCTTTTTCCAAATTAGTATTACTCAATTTAGAGATGCAATGTATTTACCCACATCCAGAATTAATATATTATGATGGTAATACTCAGTATTTAATTCTTGCACTGAATATTTTTCCCCATAGCAGTTGATCAGACAACAAAATGCAAAGTTTGGTAAGCAAATCTCTTACCATAGTTGTTGAAAAGGGATGTTTTTTTGGTGACGCAGCAAATGTAATCCAGATTTCCTAATTTTCCAGATCGGTATGTGTACCTCTAGACCATTAAGCACTACAAAAATCAATGAACTACATGTTGTAATATGACAGTGGGAGTGTCTTACAGCTTGTCCTTGAAAGATGTTTGTATTGACAGCAAACAGCCCAAAAGACAAAGCCTGCAACATGACAATTCCACAAAATCACTTAAAAAACCAGAAAGAGTAACAATCCTTAGGGCTTCAAACCTTCCAAATTAAGGAATTAAAATCCCTATAAAATGTCTAACCCTGGAGGCTTTTTACTGTAGAATTATCACTGGTAAATATATAGATTATTTAATTAATCCACTTGGTTTTAAGTTGTCTGCTCTTTTATTTTCCTTCTGTGACTCACTTTGGTGGTTTGAGCCCCCTGGCACCTTTAGAAATTGCTGAGAGGTGTCTGGTAGAAAGGATCAGAAGTTCACAGGCACAGATGGATGTGGTGTAAGGGACCTCATCCCGATGTCTCAGTCCCGTCTCCACTCAACACTTGCCCCTTGGACGCAGTCCTGAGTCCAAAGGCACACCCAAAGTGGCACCCCAATGGTACAGTCTTGCCAGCTTTGCTTTTAATGAGATCAGGGTTTCTCTAGGCTCTGGAGTCTGTGATTCAAATGCTCTCCTCACTGTTCAGTTAATGGGATCAGAGTAGCTCCATCTGTAATGTGCGGGTTGTCTCCTGGGTAATCTGCCTCAAGGAGATGAATTGAGAAGCTTACACCTTTAAATATGATGCAGTCAAGGAGAATTATAATTATTGCATGTATTAACACTGTGTACAAGGCCCAAATTACATGGTACAGAAAATACGAAGTAAAATGGAATATTGCAATAGCCAATAGTCAGGGAAAAAAAACCCCTCATTTATTGAGCATTATTTATGCTGTTGGAAAACTTTGCTGTGGAGAAAGAAACAGAAGATCCATTCTCCCTGAAACTACTGGAATTCCTCTAGGGCCGTGAGGCAGATCATCATACTTAGCTTGTATGTGGGAGTTGGAAAGAACTCCATCAGCTTATCCTGTCATTTCTTCTTCCTCAGGATCAGTCTTTTTCCTCATTTCAAGATCAGAGAGCAACTTTTGCCTCCTTTGCTGTCTAGCCTGGCTTGTTCATCTAAGCACAGTTTAGTTAAAATGGTCATTTTCTCGGAGGAATTGTTTCCAAGAGGCATCCAAGCATTCTCTGTGTTGGTAGAGAAAGGAAGAGGCTGAGTGAATTTGGGAAGTCATCTTTGAAGCTGGCGATAGAATTGGAGTGCCCGGTTTATTTTTCTCTTGCTGGGAAGTATGCATATAAATCCCTAAGCTTTTTAAAAATGTAGCCCAAAGGCTTGACTTGTCAGTCTTAGCCTAAAGGAATGTAGGTGTCATCAGTTACAAATACAGTTATTGTCATTTAGCTATCAAACTACTTGATTTGCATGTATAAAGATTATTTTAACCTATAAATATTGGATCTCCTAGTGTTGCCCAAATTGTACACTGAGCACAAAACCACTCATTCAAAATCAGGCTCTGATATCTCAAAGAGTCTTCAGGAAACTGAGCATTTGCCTATGTAAAGTAAAAGGTACTGGAAGTTAAAGAGAAATATATTTTAAAATATGGGCCTGTCTTATTTATTTGGCCCAATAAATGCAGTTATCTGACAGCACTGATTCACCATTAAGATGTCTAAATTCAGCACCATGTAAGAGACTGAGTCCTCATCAAAGAGATTTTCTTCCCTTTATAAGCAGTTTAAGAATCATTGTAATTTCCATGGTAACAAAACTCCTACTATCCATACATTTTCCCAACTAATTCCTTCTTCTATATGAATTAAAATATAGCAGCTGGAACTTGTATTTCTCTCTTTCAGAAATCTGCTCCAAAGAACAGAAACACTGTGTTGTATCACAGGTATAAATAAGACACTTTCACTGCTTTTCTTGAGGACTTCCTTCATTCTACATCAAATAATACTTTTAACTTAATTCTTATCTTGCAAGAATCACACAAATGCCCAAGTCACAATAATAGTTACCTGAAACTACCTAAACCCTTTCCAGTTATTCTAGATTCAGCTATTTTACTGAGGATCACAAGCAACCATATTAGGGACCACCTTCAGAAAAGACTTATGTTTGCAGCAAACCTGAGCATGCTGTGCAATTTCATTGACATCAGGGGGACAAGAGCGGAACACACCAAGTGTGGATGAAAGTTTCAGCAGCAGTGCATCTGTTTTTGAAAGTTACACACTCCATGTTTGTGAGAAAACCAGGGTCTCACAACTGCCCTTCCAGGCACAGACCTGTATGAAATTTTTAAAGCCTGCAGGAGGTGGCATGCTGAGTTAGAGAACTTGATATGGAAGTAATTAGGTAGCAGAGAAGAAGCAAAATAGAGAAAATAGTGGAATAAGAGCTTTTAAGAAAGTTAAATGATTGCTCAAGTCTCTCTTCCCCTTACCATTCCTGACCTCCCTTAAGTTCAGGCAGGCACGATGAAAGATCTACACACTTTCTTCTTCTAATAATTTCCTCAGTAATCAAGGAGCGGAAGTTGTTAAGTGTAGTACGATCGGTTGGAAGAGATTTGCTCCAGCATTTGGGTCTCATGCCAAGAACATAAAACTGTCTAATAGGAAGTCCTCCACACATGAGCAGGGAATAGAGCAGGGAAGTGGCAATCAGCAGCTGATCGAGGCTATCTGAGCGCACAGACCAGCTGAACAAGCAGGAATTTCAGCAAGTGGTTGCTGAGCTGTCTTAGAATAGTCTGTGCATCTGATCCCACCAGCCCTGATAGTAGCTCTGCTCTTTGGGCAAAATTCTGCAGCTACTTGCAAGGACATACAAGAACCACAGTGCAAGTAAGTTTGGAGGTAGAATAAACAAGAGAGTGTTCCAAGAAAGAAAGGTAATGTTTCAATGAGACCTGTACACTAGGAAATTGAATGGATTACTTGGTGGAATAGAAAGCTGAGGAAATGTGCTCTCTCTTGCTCGTTCTGCCATCTTCTACCTCCCACCATGAGTGAGGAATATGTGGGTGGATAAGTGGATCCTCTGGCTTGGTTTAATGCCAGCAATGAGAACATTTGTAAAGCAAAGCCAAGCATGCTGGCAAACATCCATCGATCATTCTTTCCTTCATTAAAGTCCTCTCACCTTGTGAGAATAAATTGATTATGCTACCATAGACACGCTTCCTCCAGCACTTCAAAGCCTGCAGAGGTGGAAGCTGGATTTGGGCCATAGTGCCTGGAGCCTTCAAGAGTTAATTAAACATAATAGTAACCTATATACTTGCAGGTCCCTTTTTGATGACAGAAACAGAATAGAGGTTAACCCTACTTTTCAGGTTCTCCCTCAGGATTTGTTTGAACTGTGCTCTTCTTCCACCTCTCCATCAGGCATGAACTGAGTTCTGCAAGCCAGAGAGAAATGAGTGCTGAATCTCCAGCTGCAGACATGGACCGCAGGGGTGGAAAGACTGAGTGATTTGCCAGAGGTTATATGTGAAATGTGGCAAGGTGCAGTTGTATTATTTCATCCTCTTCTTTTCTCACAAATGCCCTGCCACTCTCCCTCTCCTGTGATGAATCATGAAAATACCAATACATAAATAAGTATAAATGACATGTAGGCACTAGCTGAAATTCTGCAAAGCACCTTACTGCTGCTGAGGTGGCAAAGAATGAGGAAAAAAATCCTCCAGATTTACTAGTCCTAAATGCAAACAGCATTTATTTAAGCTTCCACATAAAGATCAACTAAGCAGCTTTAAAGACATCACTAAAACCTTCAAGCTGCATAACATTGATGAAAAATTGACTCGGAATCAACATGCTGCACTGTACTTACTAGCCCTGACAAGGTGGATAAAAATAGCAAGGAGACAATGGTGACGTCAATCAAAGACTGGGTGAGCCAAAGAGTTTTGCAAATACTCCCACGTGGAATGAGTCAGAGATGGAGTAGAGAGTTTGAGAAACACAAGGCAAGCAAAATCTCTTTAAAAGAAGTTTCACTGTGTGCTCAGAAGCCTTAGACAAATTTAATTTAAAGCAACGGAGAAATGTTGAAAAGAGGGGGGAAAAAGAGTCTTGGAGGTGTTTCAGTCCATTGGCATGGCAAGAGGTTCTCTTAAAATATTTTTCCCCAGAAGCTTTCCAAATAAAATGCTGGATGAGATAAACAAACCCTGATCTTTAGGTAGGATAAATTTCCCAGCTGATGTTTGGCAATGAGAAAGCTGATCCCTGTGTCTTCAGGTGCGAATGTGATTGGCACCCTGCAGGACAGATCCTGTACAGAGTATGGATGTCTCCTATCAGGAGGCAGAGACAAGGACAACTTTGGCAGCTGATGGACAAACCATGATGTGACATTATATGGTAGTTTAGGGCAGGAAGTAAAAGAGCATATTGCTGCCAGCTGGAAATTATGAGAGAATTTTGGGAGGTAGATGATCATGAAGTTTTTGATTGTTTTCCTAAAACAATGAAAAGTAATTTTAAAAAGAGAATAAAAATAAGAGACCCACAAGTGAGTACTATACCTCTCTAAACATGCCTAGCAACAAAAATGTCCTTAGATTTATAGAAGGTGGAATTTTTAGATGTAGTACTCTAAGGTCGCAAGCACATGCCAATTTCAAGTCCTTTAATTTTTACTTTGGCGAAATATAAAACCATCAAGTTTTGTAAAATTTCTACTTCTGAAAATCCACCAAAAATGTGTCTTTTGCAGCGTCTGAAGACTTAGTCCTTTATAAAAATACTCAGCTTCTTGACAGCATAAATAAAGATCTCTTGGATTAAAGGTGTAATGAGTGATGTTTCCTTTTTAAGCTCATTACATCCATGAGTTTGATCATCTTGAACCCTGCATTTGCATGCACAGTAATCAAATCAAGCATTTTCCTATCTTTATTAGGCCTGGGACCAAGTTTCTTAACGACTTCATGCAAATGGCTTTCTTTAATTCCCATCAGAAAAGGTGCGTGAATATGATGCAACACATAGGAGTTCCAAATGCCAGCTCATGTCACAATAAACATCTTTCCTAAGGTGAGGAAAGAGGTTTCTTTCCCAAAGCTTTTATCCTCTCTGATTTTTCCCCAAGTCAGGCCTTTTCCCACAGACACTTATTTTAGCAGCTGGTTTTACAGCATTCGAAGTTTTCACAATGCCAAATTTACACAATTTTGTCCTGAAAAAGATCCACACCAATAACCAATCTCTTTTCCACTTCAGAATTGATTCTTCTTTGTAAAAGGCTCCCAGTCTTTTATTTATCTGTGACAACTTGTGGATTTGTGTCTGAAACTGGAAAACAGAACAGGGAACAGCTAAGAGAAAACTTTTGTCTTCTTTTTCCTGCTATATATTCTTCATCTTTTACTTATATTTCTTTGATGTTTTAGTCTTTTGCAACTGTTGAGCAAGGAAGATTAAAGCCATTATTTCTTTATTAAAAATTCAGTCTTCTTTGCCACTCCTTTCCTGTTTTTTGGCTAAAAAGCCAGCCAAAACTAAGATACCATCTGTGGGTAGGAAGCATCTGAACAGAAAATGCCATGGTCTCTAATGGTTACAAGGAAAACCAAATATTTTGGTATACACACAGACTAATTATTAGCTCTTTTAAAGACAGCAAGTACTCACTTGCAGTGGAAGACCCGTCCTAATATTATATATGTAGTCATACACCAATTCTTGAGACTCTTTTATATGGCAGAACAATGAGAACTTCAAATAAAGACTGAAAGAGTACTCGTATTTTTCCTTTTAACTTCTGGAATGAATGTAAAACAATGTTTAACTTTCTTTATGCCAAGTTTTAGCCATATGAAAAGATTCTATCCTTCCTCTACTAAAATCATAAAGTACTGGGAAAGCATAACTGCTATCACATTATGATTTTGGAAGAAGTACCAAACCATAGTTTAAGGAAAGATACATATGCCTTATTAACCGATCATGTCAGAACAACTTTACTGCTTATTGTTGCAGGCTTTTGGCTTGTCTGAAGGCTTTGGTTGAAGGTGAAAGCTTAATTTTGGCCTGGGGATAACCTCTGGAAGATGCAGCAGCCTCACAGCAGAATAAGGGCTTATCTGCAGTGCTAATTTAAATGCCACAAGACTGTGACACGTCAGTGTAATACTATGGTAGAGGTACTCAGGGAATACATGTGCCCAACTTAATAACATGACTTATTAGTCAACAGAGCCTTTGCTGGTGGGAATTATCTGTCTGTGCTCTTCATGGGAAAAGTCTTACTTTTTATCTAACTATGGAAAAAAGAGATATTATTTAATTCAGTAAGACTGATACCATAATTTAAATGGTGACTGCTGAAGGATTTCTGGGTAAAATCTCACCAATGGTTAACATGAAGGTCAATGTTCAAACACAAATGATTGCACATATTTTATATCTATAGCATGCAAGGATATGGGCTATATCTGACTGGTTTCTTTTGACAAATCAAAAGTTTACTATTCAGAATAGTAACTGTGTTGTAAACTGTCATCAGGATAAGGCCCTTAGGTACTGCAAAGTAAATGTCTACATATAATCTGACTAATGCATGTATTTTGTAAGCAATTACTATCATTTGTCCTTTGACAGGGCTTTCTGAAACATTACAGAGAAATGAAGAATACTTTTAATTTGTACTGTATTAAATTATACTTGAATTAATTATTAAATAAAGATTATTACTAAAACTTAATGAAAGAAACTATCATTATTATATCTGCCACAAATAAAAAATCTACCTATTGCATTGTAGAGATGATGCCATCCATTAATTAGTTTATAGACCCCCCAAACGTAAGGGAGTTCCAGAAATTTCCAGGATTTCCCTGACTCTCACATACATGTGAGATTTCTGATGCAGTTGAAAGATGTGTGCTGTGTATTAGTCTGAATGCTTCTGACTTGACTTCACTCATGTAATATCCTCCTCTCTCCAGTCTATTGCAGAAAAAACATCTGAGTATGTTGGGCAGGAGATGCACCTGTTGGGCTGTCCACAGAGGAGGGCAGGGAGATTGACTGTGCAGAGAGTGAAATCAAGCCACATGCTGAAACCTGCTGGCCTCTGCTGCTAAGCTCTACAGAAATTTTCTTCTTCTAGAGGACAGGCAGCTTTTTTTTTTAGATAGACATACCTGCAAAGCTGTGCATCACTGCCCAAAAAATCAGCACAAACAGGGTATCAGCAAGTGCTGTCTGAGGGGCCCCCACAAGACTAGGGGAGAAATCCAGAGATCTCATCTTTGCTGATCTTTCTGTCTGACAGTTACTTCTCCTCCTGCTTTGTGCAGGCCCTGGGGAATTCACCCTTACTAAAAAAATTCAAAATTTTGCATGTAGGACATGCAGCTTTACAATTTTGATGTATTCATAAAGTCATGCAAATACTATATGAGTATGTGAGGTACTAGTCAGAGAGACAGTTTCAGTTAAAACAGCTGACATCCATATCTGGATAGACAGATGAACTATGCTGGGGTGAAAAGTATAATCGTGCTTTTAATATTCATGAATGGTATATGGCTATACAGGTCTTTAGGGAGAGGACAATACAGAGCCAGATATGTTCAGAACAGTTGGATGTCAATGGACGAACACATGATGTGATCCCAGAAGCAATCCTTCTCGGAACATTATTTTCTTATAGAGACAACGTCCTTGATCTTGAATGACTGCAGGTTTTAAGTGAATAGTATGTCAGTACTTTTCATTGAAATCATTTGACATGACAACTTTAAAATACACAAAACATATTCTGCTGATAAAAAAATACATAAACTCCTGGAGCCCAGAAATGAATACCTGGTAAATAAATATCTGGTAGCACCATATGTGAATTAAAAATATGCACACAAACATAGATATGATTATGTATATGTAATAGTATACATGAAAACATATAGAAAAATAAATATATTAACATATGCAATGCATATTTACATAAAATTCCTGCATATTATTGACAAGAAAAAGCTATTCAGAAGGTGGAAGGTTTTCTTATAATGTAAAAGACATTTTATCACTACATTTTACTTGCTCTTGCTTTACTGCCTTGTCTGTCTTCTTGAAATGTTCCTTCCTGTTGTGGAAAAAACCAGTCCCATGTTTCTTAGCTTCTGATCAGAAGATCTAGTAACCAACTTGTTTGAAAACATGCACAATGTGAACTTGTAAGTCATCAAAGTGGGAGCTGCAGGTGCTGAGCAAATGAAGAGCTAGTGTAAAGAAGCCTAAGCAGAGGTATCTCTGTCTTTAGGTTTTGATATTGTAACTGACACCTGGCTATCAGATCTTGGACATCTGTTTGACTGTTTTGACTTGCAATTATTATGATGAATCCTTAAACAAACATATCATGGTAGACAGTGGAAAGTACACTAGGATGAAGTAGAATCTGCTCTGTTTCTAGGGCTGATGTGTGTAGGAGGAATCAACAAATACTTTTTTCTTTTTAAAAATAAACTGGCAATTTTTTTCTGCTTTTCTTCCTTCTGAAAGCACACAGTACAAAGCATTTGGCACTGCCAGTTTAAACCCTGAATTATTTGGTAGAATTACAACCTCAAAGTGAAAGATGTTATTATTGCATTCACTATGATGTATTTACTGTGGCACATACTTGCAAAATGAAGAGCCTAAAGTAATACTCCTAACACCCTATTCAGACACTCAGACGTAAGCAGACTGAAATCAAAGCACCCATTGCTCTCCTTTAATTCAGCAGGATTTGTGAGGGTAGGACATGTTAAGAATATAAGGCCGTTTTTACTTTGATTCCTTAATAAATGGACTTAGGATCCTAACTGGAAAGCTGTAACTTATGTGCATAGCAAGGGGGTTAACGTGGCACAGGGTTAAGGTGGGAAGGCATCATAAGTCTCTTTGCTCTGTTTCAGCCTTCTGAAATTTGATGCCATTCACCAGAGGTCTCCTAAGTGTAAAAGTTTGTCTCCTCTTGTTAAATTGCCACCTGCTCAGGGAAACGCTAATCCATTAAGGTCAAGCAGTTCTGAGAAGGTGCTGCAGTGCCTGGGGCAGCCTCTTGAGTTTCACTTCTAGCAGCTGCAGGAAGATGAAGTCGGGATGGTCCTCGTTACTGAAATTAGACAGATCAGGAAGTAAACAGAGCTTGCCTTTCATCTGATCTGGCTTTGAGATGGGAAAGGTTGGGGGGGGGCATAGCAGAGGGTGAATTCCTCTTCTAATTACTTTATGGGTCAGTTCTCCAGACTTTGTGTCAATGTCAGACATGCACAATCTTTTTTATTTTTAAATGAGAGAAAAGGAAAAAAAAAAATCTCATGAACTACTGAAGATTTTAGGGTTTACTCTCATTTAGCTCTCTATACCATGACTTTCATGGGGATTATTATATTTTTCTTTGGGAATGAGCAGCCAACATATCTAAGACAGGGGAAGAGCCATAGTGTCTGCATAAACGTCTTGCCCCTTTACACAGTGAAACCTTTGCCTTTTGTGTTCATTGCTTCACTTCTTTTCTCTGAAGTGAATTTGAGGATTATGAAAGGCACTGGGCTGACAGTACAGGCTGGAGCCCTCTTTTTTTCACACCTGGACTGCTGAGATAGCAGCCCTATGAGACCATCTCCTCCCCACAGGTCTGAAGGGACAGCCACCAACAATAGAAGAGTCAGACGCCACCTCCATAGTGAAGGCTTCCCACATCATCTGCTCTCTGCAGTCTGCACCAAAGACCACCCTGCACAAACCACAGCCCCTCTGGGGGGGCATCATCACCTTGCAGAACTCCCTGATTTGCAGATGGCAACTTTGGAAAAGAGAGAAAAAAACCTGAATGATGGAAGCTCATTGAGGAGCAATGCCTAGGTGTGCTCAGCATGAGCGATAATTCGTAGCAACAGTTCAGATGTGCTCCAGCAACTGAATGAACCAGACTCAATCTTGTTTTGTCTCACTGAGAGCTGGTGTTGTCTGGGATCAGCTGGGGCAAAAGGAGACTTTCCAACACCTTTTTTTGGATGATGTAGGCTGTGATTATATGAATTCCATAGGCACAGGCAGCCTTATTGCTTCAGTCCCCACTTCTCACACACCCACTTGGAGTCCTATTTTCACAGGGTTTTTAAGAGCTGCTTTAGAGAGCTGTGATAATCCAGGGGATTAGTGAGAGCCAGAGGGGAGCCAGACACATGATGCCCCACAACTGAAACATGCACATGCTTTGCTTTGATGTGATAAGGCGCAATGAAGCCTTTTAAAACCGAGATGAGGGAGTATTTTATAGAGCACTGCAGAATCCTAACTCTACTAGGGCCTTCAGAAGCTGAGATGCTGTGAAGATGATTGGGCAACTACTTGATTAAATTAATTTTTTTGCCTCCTTAATTCTGCTCAGCCAAAGCTCTCTCCTCCACCTTGCCCCATCCCTCTGCTCTCCCACTCTATGGGGCAATGGTAGTGAGAAAGCAAATGGTATTTTACATCTGGTATCCCCAGTGAGATGGAAAGACGTCCTACTCCAGAATCAGTTTTGTCTGCATTATAGGTGGCCAGAAGGAGCCTTTTGACTGGATGAAAATAGGCATGTTCTACAGTCCTCTTTCTTCTTCTGACTTGCACCAGGCATTTGAGTCTCCCAGAGCCAATGGTTTAATTTGAAGCTTTTCTCTCTTCTTCTAAACTAGGCAAGATACTCAAGAACCTGCCTTTCCCTCTATAAATTCTCGGTGTTTCTCCACCAGAGACAAATGCATGTAGCTACATTTCTTTTTACATAATTGTTTCTCAAATTATGTACAGAAAATCTCCAATGTGCATGCAGATACAAAGAGGTACATATTTAATCATATATCTGTATTTCCCTATATATATATTTATGTACAATTGACTGGGGGACCAGGACATTCACTTGGCAATTTTCTTTCATGCAAGAAATCTGTATGCACACAGTTGATGTCAGTTATGTCATTAGGCTCTAATGAGGATTATATTGTGCTGAGCATTTTATAGAGATCAGAGGAAAAACAATCTCTATGCAAAGTAGTTTTAGCCTGCATAATGCAAAATAACTGGATAAGGTGATGGAATAAAACTTTTTTTCTTGTTAGAAGATGCATTTTTCTAAGACTATTTTGAAGTTTCTTTTTTTACCTGATATTAAGAAAGCACAAATATTTAGTAGCACCATAAGTCAGTAATTCATAGATTCACCAACAACTCTCAGAGTTTGTTTGAATCTCCAAGGATGCACACCATCAGGATTGTTTAAAAATATGACTCACTGATTACAGTAATTCTGCAGACCACAGATCACAAAGTGTTCTCTAAGGTGCCATCAAGACATGTCCACAAGCCCTGAAGACTGAATTTTTAACTAGAAAATACTATACTAACTTTAGTGAAACAATAGTAAAATACCATCACAGATCCAGATCCTGAAGCCAGACATGTTTGCTTAGATCTTAGAATCCATGCAGATGAAATTCTAAATGAAATTATTAAAAACTTCCTTTCAGGCTCCTGACAGCTCGGGACCAGGATGCATTCAGTAGCCATGACATGCTAGTAATCTCCAAGTGATGGGTAGGATATGGAGAGACATTGCTGTGTTCTTCTTTGTGATACCTTTGCACTGATTCATCTCTTTGTTTTTTTCTCCAACATTTTGTATTTTTATTTCTCACATCTCAGGTGAGATCCCTAATTGGTAAGATAGAGACTACTGTGGGGTCATCACTTGTGTGTGTAAATAATTACCAGAGGTTTTGGTTTCATTCTGCGTTGTTATGAAAACAGGTCTTGAGACCTCAAAATTTGTCATTAAATAGAATTTTTTTGGGTTTTGGCCAGCCTAACTTTTCTCTACCATCTGCTTGGCAAACCATCTTGTCTTTGGGATGCAGTTGGAAGAGGTCTATTATGATTAGTGTAAATGCTGCTGGAAAATAAACACTTTATTGGAATTTTTATGTTATTCCATCAGACAAGGACACTCCTGCTAATTAGACCCCATCCCTCCACTGCCAGTTTCAGTTAAGAAGAAATGTAAGCAATACGCAGTTGGGATTTTCACATTGTGATTAAACACATAGTTATTTAAATGCAATCTAGAGGAGATACACCATTCAGTATACCTCTAGGTATAGTTCTTTCCTTGGCATAAGTGTTTGCCTCTTGTTATCTTGGCACAGTCCTAAAATGAGTATTTAGTCAAAAACGCTAACTGAATTCTAAAAGAACATCCAGGCAGGACTGGGCACAATAAGAATATTTTAAAAATAATAACAAACCACCAAACAAACCAGAAGAATTTTTTTAATAGATCAATTATTGTAAAGAAACTGTTCCTGACATGAGCTGAAATCTGTAAAAACAATGTTTCCTAATAGCCTCACATCAGCAAATCTCTTCAAGATGCTCTTTTTAATCTGCAATGTCTTGGTTTCAAACTCCCTGCAGAATAAGGGATTATCTCTTTCATTTTAATGTTCCAAAGGTACAGTACCACAAATTCTTTTAAGAGTCACTTGACAAAGAGAGCAGAAGATGTTAACCCCTTTATGAAGTGGAATGCTTTAAAAAGCTCTTATTATTATTCTGCAAAATGCAAACACAGCTCAGGAGGGGTCCCTGTTAGGAAGTGATTTGCATCTCTTGGAATGATTTAAAACTGATGAAGATGACAACTTGAGTGACTTCTTACCCACTGTGGACCTCGAAGGCTTAGGCAGAAAAGAAAGTTAAATATTGAAATAATTTTGCTATTGAAAGACACAAAAACTGATCTGATATTTAGGCCTTCTGTCCCTGCTTCTGGGCCTCTGTCACTTTACTGTCTGTGACCTTGACTTGGGGAATCACTGATCTCCATTTTATCAACAGCCAGTGGCTGCACAGTCTCTTGCTGATATTGACAGCAAATGGTGCTGCTTTAAAAATTGCACTGTCTCACTTCTCAAGAAGTTAGTTATTTTTAAAGATTGTTTTATCTACTGGCAACATTAAGATTTGCTTTACAATAAATTCCACATAGCTCTAGGACAGCAAGCTGGTTTCAGTGACAGAATCACGGGAAAGTAGATAAATAAATGGGTTTGGGCAATTGACTCTGGGAGTTCAGCATGTGTTAAGATATTCTAAAGACTTTCCTGATGTGAAGAACTGGTAAATGGGAATCAAAGGTGAATAAAGACAAAGAATGCATTTAGAATACTTGATTTCCATGTAGAAGACCAACATACCAACAACTTAATCCACAAGTTTAGATAAAATTTACTGTATACCAAAAATAAGATAATATCTTTTACAGAGAAGCCCGTAAGAAATGCTACAAAAATCAACAAGTTCTTTGACCATTAGATCTGACTCTAATACGCAGAGATATAAGGTGATAACTCAGATGTCTTAGCAAGAATTACTGACACTACTATTTGTTATATAACACAATTCGATGGAAATTAACCAAAATTTCTAGTATATGATGCTCCTCTAAAATAACAGGGTTTGCCTGTACAGTCTGTGAAGTCAACACAAGCATCACTGTCGACTTTGCAGGAGCAGAATAAAGCTGGTGAGGACAGAGAAGAAACAAAATGTGAGCTCAACCAGGCACACAAACACCAGAGAAATGACCCACCTAAATTAGCACCCAAAGAGCTCCAAAAGAGCCCCAAACCTCAGTTTGTGCCTTCCTGGATGCAGTTACTTTCATGACGTATGGAGCCACAGATTGTCCTAAACTAAAACACATTTATAAAGATGCTATAAAGACCAGCCAGCCATGGACACCTGTGTCCCACTTTTGTCCCCTGTGGGCCTGCCACACCCAGCCTGGATGCCTGTCCATCAACCACAGGCAATGACCATCTGGGCCCATTGAAGTTGACATCAAGGATGCCACTGACTACCTCAGGGGCCTTATTTCATGCAATCACAATTGTCTGTATAAAATGGAATAGCTTTTTAAGCTGCACCCTTCACTCATCCACTTCCTGTCTTACATGGCAGTGCATTTTGAGGGAAACTGGGACTCACGGGAGCCAGGGAAATATTTTCCAGTAGACTCTTTTTGGTGAAGTTGCCTTCTTCTGGCAGCTGTGCCATAGATGCAGAGGAAACCCTATTTCAACCAGGAACCTCATTGCACTATGGTTAACAGCCAAAATAAGGGAGTCTGTAATTGGTAGGCTGACAGTGATTGCAAAGGAATGAGATATTACTGTTTCTCCTTATTTGACATTGAATCCTTATTTTAGCAAGGTGATAAAGATCAGCTTCCTTGCAATTTGGAGGATAATTTTCAGTTATTCTGGGTTTTGGTGAGATGCTAAATAAAAGCACATAGCATGGTGGTGTTCTGAGCTTGATTAGTCCTTTTTGAGGACTACCACAAAAAAAATTAGGAAATAATCATAGCAATCAGTAGTTCCTCTTAAAAGATCGAATATTCAGAAAAGCAAAGAAGAAAAGCATTCTGAAGCTTATGTCCACAGTGTCAGGTGAGAAGAAAGAACACACAGAAAATTCAACATAACAAAAATTTAACTTTTCAGATTGATCTGGATGTTGCCTCCAGCTTCACTGACAAGCTCAAAGTCTCTTGGATTACATATCTAGAAATTTGATGGCCAGCCTTGATTGGGTAATTGAGAATGAAAGCAGTCCCTTCTTGGCAACAAGAATATAATAATACCTCTGTTACTACACTCATTTTTCCTCCTTATGCTATGATTCTTGCTCATATTTGATTCGTGCTGAAACAGTAAAGATGTGCACTAAGACCAGAAAGCAGCATGCAGGAGCAAGGATGTTTCCTTTGCAGAGGAATGGCACTGCTTTTAATAAATGTCCTCAGCTTTAGTTGATTCAAAAGCATTTCATAATGAAGACCATTGTTTAATCTTCTCTCCTCCCATAGTTAATAATATTCTAATTATAATAATTATTATTTCTTAGCATTTACATAGCACTATATATCTTCAAAGCATTCCCTAGCTATGAATCACACTGCTCACCAAGTTATAAAACTAGCCAGGATTTTCCTGCTAATTTTTTTAAAGGAAAACAGTTTTTTAAAGTCCTGATTTTAGGAGGTGGAGTGGTATAGTTCCTATTAGCTCATATTTGAACTCGAATATCTGGAGCATTCAGACTGACAAAGTAGCCTAGTTCTTTTGGGAAAAGATAAGGACCACAACGTGTCCATCTGTGGCATTCAAACAGCTCAGCAGAATACTGAACAGGGCCCAGAAAGGATATGTAGATTTGATCCAACAAATTGAAATAGAGTATTTAGTTAATTATTTTTAAAAACATAATTTAGTTTCATAATTCTGGGGAAAAAAATCCAAGGGGAAAAAAAAAGGAATAACACAGAGAGGCATTTTAAATATTGTAATTTAGAACACATAACTTTTGAGGTAATGGAATTTCCTTCAATAATAATGTCCAAGTTTTCATCAGTTCTTTTAAGTCCAAAACTGTGACAGAGCTTTGTGCCATTTCCCTCCCCTCTAACCAGTGGCTGTTTGAACCAGAGTCTCAGAAAGCAAGTGAGGAAATCGCTGTCTCCAGATGAAGAAAGAGCACTAAGAAAGAAGAAATTATGTTCTAAAATAGGGAAAGGCCAGTGCTGGGATTCCGGTGCCCAAACTTCAGATGCAAATAAGAATCTTTCCAGCACAGGAACATAGGAATATTCAGTCATGCTTGGTCACCAGTGGGTACAGAGGGAGGAGATTTACTGGTGGTCTCTGCACAAGATGCATGACTGACACAAGTGGGTCAAAATCTCCCTAAACATGTCTGTTTCACTTCACTGACTGCTGAAGAAGTTATTTTTCTGAGGTCAGATCTCTGAAGTGGCTCTAGGTAGACAAGATTAATCCCTTGTGGATGAGAAAAAGTGGCTCACATGGCTTTATTGTTAAAGAAACTTGTGTATTGACCCAAAAAACAAGCTCTCCTTTCTTTTAAACTTGTACTACCTCTGACCTCCACACTGAAAGTCACGACTTTTCACCTTCTGGTGTCCTCTCTGAGAGGCACATGAGCTTGAGTTTGGTCCATAGATGATATTAAACTCTTACATTCAAAAATAAACCAGATAATCTGCCGTGAAAATAAGCACTGCTGCATTTAACTTCATAAGAGATGGTTACTCCTGGACTATGTATATTAATGAGTTTTGAATGAGTGACATTTGATAAAATATTCACCATCTCTTCAACTTTCTTTCATTTCTTTTCTTGCTGGAGCTCCTTTCATATTTGAAAATTAATTATGCACGCCATATTTAACCAGGGTGAAAATGAGACTTACATGGAACCTTTCCAGCTCTTCATTACATATTTAATTGTTAAAATAATCAAGCTATCCATCACACATTCTGCCACCCAGTCGTCTGTCACCTTGGAATCAGTCAGAGAGATCATAGAAAGAGTAGTGTGGAAACAGAAATTTCACATTTCTTGAGCTGAACAGTTTTGCCATTGAGAGGATTGGTCTTCGTATCTGTACTGTCTTTGCAAAAATAAAGAATGGCATCTTCATGGCATCTTCTACACTTTGGGTTTCCTCCCATTAAGCCTTAAAAGCTACCACGTTATAGGACAGTTCTTTAGCACAGAAGAAATCCAAGTTCCTGTGTCTTCTCATTGATTTTAGAGCCTGGCCTAAAATGCTTTACAAAGTACACAGTGGTGTGGCCAGCATTTAATAATAGCTACATTCTGTGCAATGCTTTTCATCAAAAACTTGTGCATGCACTTCCCTAAAATGCTAGGTAACACAGACCTTGCTTAATGGATGGTGAAACAGAAACTCTAGAACTGCAGCAGGCTACTGCAGTAATCCATCAAACATAACAAGGCATTTTGAGGAGCCGAGTCCTTTGTCCCAGAAAACCACAAGGCAAATATAGGAAGAAAGATGAAGATGAAACCTCCACCTCCTGAGTTTGACCAAGAGCTGCATGAAGTCTGCTGGGATGTTTCATTTAAATATGGGTCTCAGTGCTGCAGGACCAGAAGCCATTTTGATGCCATGAATGCACCATATTTGAAAGGTGTAAAGTACAAGGAATCCATGGATTTTCAATAGACCCTTGGATTTCTAGAAAGTAGAGGAGCAAAGGTGTGAAGAGGAACAAAGTTGTTTTACTTATGTGGGTGTCATTCTCCAGCTATCTCACATGCTAAATGTTCGTAATGCCACCAGGAAAATAATATTGCACACAACATTTTTTTAATATAGGTATATTTCAGTAGTAATAAAAATATAACCTGGTTTCAATTCACAGAGGAGCATAGATGAGGTGCTAGTTTTAACTTTTCATATTTTCCTGAAAGCATCTCTGTGTTCTATGCTAGAGACAAAAGAATCAAAAGGAATATCTAATTCTTACAGTCAGTCCCACAGAGCTGAGATTTTCAAAGGCATTTTGGTGGGAACAGAGTAGCCCAGTTAGTTTATTTACGACCAGTCTCACTACTTATTTCTCTATAAATAAAACATGGTTTCAATTCAATACCTGATTTTACATAACCAAGCATGGGCTTGTAACAGAGCCGTAACAGGTCTAACAGAGCTCAGCATAACTGTAGCTTTAAATGACTATTATCTAATGCTTTAGCAGTCCCTAGCAGTAATTGTGCACTGCCCTGTGGTCTAAAGGGAAAACAAGCTTTCTCTTATTTCATACACAAAGGTAGAACAAATACTATTAAAATCTAACTGGAGAGCTTTCTAGAGAGTATTAAATAAATCTCAGCTCAGGCAGGCTGTGATGTATTGTGAAGGTCACAGCTGATATGAACAGTGAAGTAGCTACTTGCAAGGAAATAATGCATTTGGATAAAGAAGTTGTGCCTATCAAGTAGGGATATGAGCTGGAAAAACAGAAAAAAAACCCAAAGCAAATAAAAAAACCCTCAGAAGATGCAAGAATCACAAAACAAAAGTCACCAACACCAGCCATAGCTTGAAAAGTATCAAGGACAGAACCAGTGAAGCGAATGATCTATCTTATAAATTAGACTTCAACTAGTGTAAAAGCAGCCAAAGTGAGGGCCCAATTGTTTTTGTAGCCTGTCGGAAATAATTTCAAACCTGACAGGATACCATGGCTCGTAGTGTGATCTCACAGATTTCAGTGGTCATGCTGAGAGATAAGCAGAGAAGGACGGTAAAAACCCTGATAGCAAAAGCACTGCTGCCAGCTTTGCTGTACTAAAAAATTATCATTCACTCCAAATAGCAGATCAGGCAAGCGCTGAATGACTTCCCTTTCCTTCTCTCCCTCCTCCTCTGCCTGTCTTCCTGCTACCACCCTCCTCCTTCCCCTTTCCACTCCCAGGGAGGACATGAAATTTTGTGTTTTATAGTATCAAAACCAGCTGTTATATCCAGTAATAACAAACATCAAAGAAATTACACTGTCATCAAACTATCTTATGATATCATTAGTGTCCTAAATTAAGGCAAGATGGTTGCCCCAGCCGATAGCAACCAACTATACACAGATACTAATGCTGCAAGTAAGTTGTAGAGTTCCACTGGAGGAGAAGGTGTCATGCGTTTGACCTGTGCTTATGCTGGGAATCAACTGATAGAGCCATTCTTCAGCTACAGATGGTGACAGGCAGAGACACACCCTTCGTGTGCCTGCCTGAGATGGGGCCCTTGTGCTGGCTCCCCAGACTCCCGGCTGCTTGGCCCCGCAGGGTTTTGGCAGCCTGCCACACTCAGCAGGGAGAAGGGCAGGTCTTGTCAGCCCTGCAAGATCAAACAATTTCTGCCTGGACCAACATGGGGCCACACTAACCAAGGGGAGTCCATGGAAAGTTGTGATATCTCTTTTACTGATAAAACCCTGGAGCTTCCTCAAGCAGGGCAACAAGAGGGACTGGTGGATTAAGGGATGGTGACAGAGGCACCTGGTTTGGAGAGAAGAATCTTGGGTGGGGGATGCTGTTCACTGCTTAACTCACAACCTTCTATCCATAAACTTCCACTTCTGGCTGTTGCCCTCTTTTTGGAAGCTGCAGTGTTGGCCTGCATAATGGGAATGCCTCTGTTTTCTGGGTCAGGAGAGATTTATTCCCTCTGGTTTATGATCTCATATGCTTGGACTAGTATTATTATTATTTACATTTGTGTGATCTGATGAGGCCCTGTACAAAACATATTTCCTGGCAGAAACTTGTACTAATTCCACTAAAGGTACAGTTCGAGTCCATTTAATTTATGTGCGCAATCTTCAAACTGGTGGGGAGGAAAGAGAGTCCTCTGAGAAAAATGCTAAACAGGGATTTCAGAGAACTGAATTCAGTTCTTAGTGTTGATGCAGTTTCAGCTGTCAACAAATTACTTCATTAGCCTGTACTCACTGTCCCAAGTGCAAAACAGAGATATTTACTTTGATCAACATATCCAATTCTAAAGTAGCTGTTCAGGACAATAGTCATTTAACAAATGCTTTCATTTCTAGAGTCTATCACAATTTGAGTCTGATAGCAATTTGGCTGTCTAGTTACACTGATGGAAACAACAACTGTGCTGGTGGGGCTCATGTGCAGCTAGAAGATGGGGTACCATTCCATTTAGGTTTTTCTCAGTAAAGATGTTCAGCGGGAGCTTTCTTGCTACACCCCGTGTCCCCAGCACTACCTCCTCATCTCAGTATCTGTCAGTTTAGTGGTCTGGTCCAGGTTAAATGCTCATGCCTTTTTTTCCCCACCCCCTCGGATCCTGCAAACACTTATACTAACACAGCTAAAGGGCTGGAAGATGAAGGGCAGAAAGAAGAGAATAATTTTCCTTCCAAATTTTTACCTTGCTCCTGAGAAAGATGCTTGGAAGGGTACTCCTGTAGACAGGAAAAGACAGTACCATCTTTGTTTTACAATCAGGGAATGAAATCACAGAAGTATTAATTGCTTCGCCCAGGGTCACACGGGAATCTATTGCAGGGACAGAAATCTGACATAGATCTCCCATGTCTCAGATCAGTGTCTTAATCATGAAATAATCACCAGAAATCTGAATAGTCAGGTTAGCTGTGGAAGAGGAAGGGGGTTTTATTGCTATGGTCTATAAAGAGAGAAATGGCACCAATGCATTTCTAGTTCTCAGAAACCTTTAAGTTAACTTATATGCTAATAATGGGGAAAATGGCACTGTGGGGTTCCCTGTTTATTCCCTCTCAGTTACTTCCACATGAAGTTTGCACAGTTCACAGTCTAAAGGAAGCTGTTTGTACAATGCAAACTCAATTGAGGACTCAAAAATCATACTATAATTTTGACTGTTATATCATCAGTAACCAGGAAGTTTTTTGAAAATATTTCAGAAGTCAAAGGTCCAGAAAAACAGACACCTGTTTAATTTCTCTCACTCCTGCTGGTAGCAGAATACTGTCCAAAACTTGGAGGCCTAATTTCTTTCAAACTTACCCTGAAATTAAAGAGAAAAATCTTCCAGTCAAATTCAAGCTATCTCATTTCTAAGACAGTTACCCTCTAGAATATATAAATATTAATACTGATTATAGAATAATAATATTCCTTCAACACCTGATTTCAAGCAATTATTTAATTTTATTAATCCAAACAGAGCAAGAAGGATTTCACTTGCCCATTTCACTTTCACTTTTTGGGACGGATCCTTCTGATTGCAAGCTTTCACTAATTCCCAGTCTGCTGTCCTGCAGGTGCCAGGGAAGCCACAGAACTACTCTGCTCGAACACAGGTGTGAGGCAAAGGGTGAGACTTTTGGACACTTTTTCCCACAAACACAGTTGCAGGAGGTAACTCTGGCATCCAGCAGCACTCACCACACTCAGCTCGTGGTTCCGTTCCTGCTGGAGCAGTGGGTCTTTTCACCTAAGGGCAGGAGAAAAGGGGTGCGATGCTGCCAGGAGCAGGGCTTCTGGCAATGAAATGCTTGGTCAAGCCCAGATTTAGCTGATCCAGCACTGACAGGCCTCCACTCCCATCAGGAAAGAAAATGATCACGTGGGCAAAAACACTCTCCCTTTCTCAGATTTTAAAATAAATTCACCACAGGTAAGTGTTTCTAATATAATAGCATAATGCTATTGCCTCCCTATTACTACATGACTCCCTTTCCTTCCCCCCCTCCCATTTTGAAAGAGTTCTCAATTGCTTTTGTGAAATTAATACTCAGAGAGCATGATGACAACAAAGGTTGGGAAGGCATAATAAATTTTAAAAACTGTAATAACACAGTAGGAGTATTGCAGTAGTGTAGTATTTTTCAACAGATATTGTAGTAGAAATCATTAATTAATCTTCACTCATTTAACCTCTGAGGTAGGTAATATTGCTGTACACACTTCACTAATGAGTAAACAGAGGCCTTGGCATGTTACAAGCCTTGTCTAAAGTTACCCAGCAAGTTAGAAGAAAGGGAAGAGAAGTAATGAAACTAAGAGCAGCAGAAAGAACTTCTAGTATGACATCATGCAAATTCTCTTCCCTACTTCCAGCAGCTAGCATCATTGTATTTCCCAAATTATGGTGTTTTTATACATATAACCCATGGGTTACACCTCTTCCTGCCAGGATGTAGGAGTTACACTCTTTTCTCTGGGTATTATTCCAGGTTTCCCCTTTTCTTTATTAATCCACTGACTCCCTTCTTCCCACTCTGCTTTGTCCTCCTTGCTTCCCTGCTTCCTTGCTGGCAGCCAAGGCTGCAGAGGTTGGAGGAGTCATTTTCAAGTAAGGATACCTTTACAAAGGTGCAGGTTTCCAAAGGGTTAATTTAAAGCCTGAAAATATGGCAACAGATTGTCAGCTGCCTTTTAGCAAGTTCCTCACTGCTGCAGCATCCATAGCAAGGAAACCTCTGCATGCATTTCACTTGCTCAATCTGCACAGTCACCTCTTGGGATCAAGTCACATTCAAGGAAGTCACCCCCCAGAAGAGGAACAAAACAAGTTTTGATTTCCTGAAACAACCTCCATGTAAAATTTCCTCAATACCTTCCTGGAGAAAACAGAAGAATAGGAAAGTTAGGATGGACAACTATGCCTACAGGGGAAGGAAAATCAACAATCTTATCTTTACAGACTGGACTTTTGGGGATCAAACGAAACCCTCTTTCAGAGGCCTGGAGTGGTTCCAGACAGTTGTGGAGTAAGGGGGTGGGAGAGACAAACTTTTCTCCCCATGCAGACTCGTTTGTATTTGTGAGCAAAACACTGCCACTATTACACAAGCAGCACAGATAATGTGCCTTGGAGAGGCAAAATCAGTTCGCCTGCCACATCTTACAGAGATCTACAAAACAGAAAAGCTAGCAGGAATATTAGAGGAGGTAGGTAATGAGTGAAAACTGTCAAGGATCTGCCCTCCATTATTTTAAACCTTCCTTTTTTGCCTAATCTTTGCTCTAGCCAGTGATGTTTCCTTTCCTCCTCAATTCCTCCTAATTCAATAGCCATGACAGAAGTCTGCAGCTCCCCCTCTCTCCCATTTATTCCAAGACATAATGTAGTAATTATACTTACATTTTTAAAGGTAGACATTTCTCCATAGGCCCTGTCAACCTGTGGCCTCACTATTATAATTACTTGATCTACAGACTGTTAATTTTTTATCTTTCATAGGAATAAAATAGCACAGGAGTAGGACACAAGGAAATGCGAAGTTTCAGACAGATACCAGTTAATGTTCTCTAATGACTACTGTATACGACAGGAAATACAAATATCAGAGGCATCAGAAAGTGCATGATTTTTCTCATTCTTTTTCCTAATTTCCTATTTGTCAACATGTCAACAGATTCAGTGCAATAGATTAAATTTCTAGGTGGCTTCCTGGGTTATAAGTAGCGAGAAAACCATCCAAGTAGGTTTCTGTTTATTACTTTTCCAATTAGATTTGCATGGCATTGATGCTTGCTCTCAGGAGCCTATTTGCAGTATTGGGAAAGGGTGTGAGTGAAATGAGGCCAAATCCATGACAAGTTTCTACTTAGCCTAGTTTTCCCTCAGTTACTTATGACATCTCTGTTTTTCCAGCCTGTAAACAAGATGAAAACCAGGAAAAGTAAGACTTGGTAATGACAGTGCTTACTCTGTCTGGAAAAAACTGGTCCAAAACAGCAAGCCTGGCTTTGATTACATGTAGTAATCAAGCTGTGTTCATAATTACTTGACTTAATGTCTCAGGAAATGTTAATCTGCACATGGAAATCTTGGTTCTAGAGACTGTATGATCCACTGACATCGGGTAAGAAGTTAAAGTACTCCATGCTTCCTTTTTTCCCATGGTAGTTTCATACTGGGGGAGGGCTAACAGAGATGATGGGAAATCTGATTAGTTAATGAGCATTTTTATCTTCTAGGCCAGGATGGTAGCAGTACTAAACAAAACACCACAAACAAAACCTAGCAGCGAGTCAAAGAAGCTGGGTGTAACCTTTACGGGAAGGTTGATTTTTTTCCACTGGATTTACACTAACCTCACAGCATATATTTTAGTATACTTGATAGTTTAGTGAACTACAAAAACATTTTGCTGAGCATATCACAATGTAGTAGAAGTACTATGATATTGAGGGTGGATCCCAGTGGTGATTGTTTAGGGTAAACTGTGAGTTTTCAAATACTGTTTCCTCAACATCTCCTAAAGAAAGACATACATTAGATGTCAGGACTGTTAACCATGCCTCAGTGAATTGCACAATTGCACATTGCATTCAAAAACAAAATAAAACTCCTTCAGGACTATACCACTCATTGGGAGTGGGAGGTGTGGGGAGACTAAAGGAGCTCACGGGATGTGTGTTGCCTTGTTTATGTGACAGGTAAGTATTGTGGTACTGCAGAAGATCTCCCAGTCCCCATCAAGAGTTTGGCTGCATTTAGCTAAATTATTTTCATGTGATGGCAAATACCAGTTTCTTCTTGTCCTCTGTGAGTGTCTTTCCTCCTTACACCTGTCCAACTTCTTCCCATTGCTGCCAGTTAAGCACACAAAGAACTTGGGGTGGGAGTGGGAAAGAAGCCTGAGGAAAAATCATAGTCATTCTGCAACACAGGTGAAGAAGTGCTTGAGACTATATTTAGGTTTAACGGAACAGCAAAAGTATGAGTAAAATCTGGCAGTCTGGAGAATGAACCAAATAAATTGCTTGTGATTATTATGGCATGTACTTGAATATCTGTTTTCAAGTAATTCAGAAATTTAGATGCTATTTCATCTTGTCAGCAAAACTTCATATGTTTCTATAGATCAGAATTATTTTCAACTATTTGACATAGGTATGGATTTTCTACTGAGAACTCAAGATTTTATTCATTGTCAATACATCCTAGGCCTGCATTTGCCTTTTCCACAGGATCAGCTTTATTGGTCTCAGCCATCGATGTGCTTGACTGGTTGCATACCCAATTCTCTCCCTTCTGTGTTATGTCCAGGTAAGAGGCTCTAACAAAAAGCTCCTGAAACTGTTGTTGCTTCATGGGTAAATGACCAAGCACTTCATGCTACTGCTCATATCTTACATAGTGTTTTCTCTCCATTGTTTAAGGCTCCCCTCCATACTGTTTTTCTGGTATGTATGCTACAGATCTCCTCAGCCAAGGTTTCCCAGGGTTAGGAAAACCTCAGCAAATTTCATTAACACTCTCTTGCTTTATAAGACATGGTCAATCATGCAAGTATTAAGTAAAACCTGTCATAAGAGTGAGCCTGCAGGAACCTGTAACTGCAATCCCTATTCTTTCAGCACAAAATACTGTCATATGCACTTTAACCTGTTCTGCCCCACCTCAAAGCTCTTGACCAAATCCTCCCTTTATGCTGTGGTAATTTTCCACCCCTGTGATATCAGTGCTTCACGCAAGTCCAGTCAGTTAAAATCTTCGGCACTTTGTTTGCCTACAAAAATCTTACCAAGAATAGTATCAGTTGGCTGTTGTAACAACCCACATTGATGACCTTTGCTGCATTTTTCTGCCCTTTTCCCCATTTGTTTCCACACTTTTTTATTAATTTCTCTGAAAACCCATTCCAATAACTTTTATACTCAAAAGTGCTAGACCTGTAGTTACCCAGTTTTTTGTTTTAAAACCTTGAATAAAAGTAACAGATCATGACCAACTAGTTTTTAAAATGAAGATTATAAGTAAACAGGATTTTTCTGATAATATTTCTGGAAATAAGCAGCATGGAAAATAGTTTCCCACAGGTGTTAATAGTGGTTCATAAAATTTTACTCAGTTATGAGATCCTGTGATAATTTAAACTGATTCAAATCATACTGTTCATGGTAGAACCTCCCCACTATGTGTTATAGGTGAACAGCATTATCACACACAGACTGAGTTTGGCAAGACTAAAAATACGGTGATCCTTAGATTTAAAAAGTAAATAAAAGGAAGATATCTGGCTCAGACCTCCCCAAATCCTTTGTTCTTTATAGCTAGCAATATAAAAACAAATAAACAAACAAATCAGTCCATCTCAGAGGTAAGCCATGCATAAAACTTTGTCCCCACATATTTCTGCCTAGAAAATATCTCTGCATTTGTTTGCTGTATGCAAAATGCTGACTGGCACAGCAACTGTAGAGTGACTAATATATCACTGTAATCAAGGACAGCTGGTTTTCTTGTGGAGTTACCAAATTCTCTTCAGGAGCCCTAGCTTCTAATTATCTCTAACTAGGAGCAGCCTCCACCTTGCCTTCCCTCCCCAGCAATATGAGAGACTGTGGTGCAGCACCCCCAGCCTCCAACTCTTGCTCCCACACCACGGGAGGCAATGTATTAAACATACAATGCATGTTCTAATAAGTGGAGCCAACGAGAGCTAAAGAGCTTGCAGCTGCTGGTACCACCTGTGTCCTTTTGCTTCCAGCCAGAACAATCTCCTCTCTGCAGTCCCTAGTTGTGGCGAGAGATAAAAGAGGCAGAAAGTGAGAGTGACATGTCTGGCTTGTGTCCTGCTCTCGTCATGAAGGAGCCAGTTGATCTGGAAAGCTTGCTTGCTCCCTCTGTGAATGTGGCTGATGGTGCCTCTTTCCCCCACAAGCAAGTGAATACAAGGTGGCCATGTATGAATTTCCTACTTATGGCTCTGTGCAGTGTGCCCCACATGTTTGTTGCCATCATTCATGGAAGTGCAGTTTCATTAGTCATCCCTGTTGGCTGTCCTGAGTCACGGGGGTTGCTGTGAGATGGCAAACTTGGCCTGAACAGGGTGGGTAAATGTGGTTTTGGCAGACTGAATGGAAATCCATCCTGAGATCCATGTTTTTTTAAGAGACATTTTTATAAAGGCTGTTGAGAAAGAGCTGGGGTATTTTTTTTAACCCTCCTCTTTTTTTTTAATATGTTGTTTCTTTTTCCCTTGCCTGACAGAGTGGTGATATGGATGCCTTTCAAAGTTTGGAATTATCTGTTGGCTACTTCACTGCCTCAGGACAACTGGCATCCATTCAGGGATCAGAAAGACCATCAGTTGTTTGGATCTTTTTCCTTTCACATGGAGTTTTGTTTTGCTTTTTCTCTTTCCATGTATTTCATTTCTGAGTTGGCTGTTTTGAATCAATGCCCATCTTGGGCCAGATTGTGCCATTAAAGCACTGGCCAGTATTGTAGCCTAGATGGAAAGCAGGGTTGGCAGAAATAGGCATTCACATAGATTCACACTAGATTATTACCAGTATTAGTTATCAACAATGAGAACTGAATCTATTCTTTATGTAATTTCTACTGTATTCTCAAATTAGACTCTCCTTTCTTCAAAACACCGTCTGCAGTTTATCTGCTCATTTTAGGTATCCTCTCTTAGATGACATTCCAAGCATGAGTGCTGGATAAAATTCCCTCAGTCAAGTTTTATGAGCAATGCCTGTATTCCTACAATCTTTCCCTTTTTACTTCTCAATTCCAGGGGCCTTATTCCTTCCTTTCCCTTGCATCATAGCAGAAAGTTGCTGCCAGGCACAACAGAACATCTCTTTTTCTGGTCCAACATGGACTTGGCTCCTTCTGTTTCAATTTAACATAAACTAATGACCCAAACTGCAAAGATATTTTAGCTTTCTAGTATGAAATCTGGGCTCTTGGAGCTATCACTAAGCTCTGGTTATAACACCATTGACTTCCTGTAGGCATATCTTCTCTTCTACTAGAAATACTGTTCACAAATATTTTGAGGATTTCTTGTGTTTGCCCAGAATTTGTGAATCCAACACAGTATTGGGAAGGAGGATTTTCCCAGAGTTTTTTTCCTCTAGTTAAGATGACTCTGAATTTGAATGTATTTTTCCCACAATTTAGAAAGGAAACAATTAGATGTGGGGCTGTGATGCCTGTTCCAGTCATCGCAGCAGTTGTTTTCCTATTACTACTTTATAGGAAGTATTCATAATACCCACATCAAATTATCTAGCACAAGCAGTGGAGCAGATGAGAAGACTTACTTTTCTTCTCTGAATTGCCTCACAGAAGAGCTCTCACTCTTTCCTCACTGTCTACACAAAGAGCCTGGGACTCCTCACCACCTAACTTAGCAGGTGGCTGAGGTTGGTGGTGTGAATATCCTGCTGTGCCACTGTCTATTTACTGCTCCGTGTGTCATTTGTTTCATAGTCACTGTTACACGCTTCATTCTGCTTTGTGAAATACTGTGTAAATCCTTGGATGCTGTGAGGAAAGATTCTTGCATTTAACAGCCTGATTGATTATGACTAGTCTTGGAACAGAGGGAGCACAAGGGGTACCTTGAGCACTTTAGGGGACAACATGATTTGATATTCCTGCTAGTAAATACATCAAGCAGAAAGTGACCATGTTAAACAAACAGCCTGCTCTGTATCTATACCATTAGTTCGGATAGTAAAGAGGGACTAAAAAAGGTGAACCTCCAGCTTTTCATGCTGTCCCACGGCAGCTCCCAGCATCTGATTTTGTATTTGCACTGTAGCTCATTCCTTTCAATCATGACAACACTGGCAATGGACCAATTTCATCTCTCTTGGCCTGCTTCTTGCTTATCCTCTGTACGCACTGATGGTCCAGTCCTGTAATGTGACAATTTCTCTCTGCTTCAAGACAGCAGATGCTGTCTTGAAGCAGAGAGAAATTGAACAGTATTGCCCTGCACCTTCAAGGAATGAAGCAAAAGACAGTTGAGACTTTTCCAATTGTTACTAAGATATTACTTCTCTCTCTCTCTTCTTTTTTTTTAATTTTATTTTTAATTATGATTATTGTTCAGACATTGTACACATGCCATTAACAGCATGGAGCAACTGATACTGTAAGTTTACTAGAAAGTGTTTATTTTCTTTAGGAACAATTGATTCTTCATTTTAATTGTGTTCCTCCACTCCTTTTACAAACATATTATTTATACAAACCACTAAGGGAGGCAGATATCCATCCAGCCATCCACATTTCTGCATAAACACGGTTTGCATGTTTAAATTCAGATGTGTTTATGAGTGCATGAGAGAGAAAATATTAATGTACAAAGTTGGGTGTAACTCAAGAAACCACATTACTACTTCTTTGAAAATGTGATGCAGTATTTAAAATACTGTTGACTCGTTAAATTAAGAAATGTTTAAAACCATTTAACATTTCAAATATATCTTTATTCTCCCTACTTAGCATATGAAATTATAGATTCAAAACTTAAATTAAAGGTTTTCACATTGACATCTCCTATGAAACATATTTGGGGGGGTTTAGAATAGTTGTTCTTACAATGGGCTGCAAGAAAATTATTTTTCAATAGTTCTGTTGTGTGGACCTTGACTAAGAAGTGGAAATAGTCGTCACTAGTTACTTACTAGGCAGTGTTTAGGCAGAATTGTTAGTGCTATTTTCAAATAATTCTAGTTTAATTATTTTTCACTGTAATAATGTTAACATTGGCATTCTATGGAACTAATACCTTGATGGTTTATTTGTGAAAGATTCAGGTCATCTCTTCTTTTTTTGTGTGTATGTGTGAATATGCTCTTAGTCTTTCCCTGCTTCCAGATTTTCTTCTAATCATTAGTGTACATGCAGTAATGGCCAAGTTAATGAGGTCTCATTTTAATTTCTTATGCTTCAACTAGTTCTTTGTCACAGGAAGGAGGGACCTAGAGAGCTACTGTTTGTGAAAGCTTAAATCATGGATCCAGGCAACAGTGCATCAGGAGCCTCTCCAGGGTAGCAGTAGAAACAAAATTTTACCCCATGTGCAGGTGACTGCAATTGTAGTGTAGTGAAAACACCCATCATTACTGCTTCTCAGCCAGCGTTTTCCTCTCCTCTTCACAAGGACTCTCCTAGAAGAGAAGAAAGTGAGGGAATCTTTCACATGAGGTTGTCTGCTTTCCACCTAAGTCAGCTGCAGAAACACAGCCATCAAGCTGATTTTAATCTTATGCTTTGTATGTAGGGTATGCAGCAAACAGAGATGGAGAAGAAATGTTTCAAAGCACTTGAGTAATTTAGGAGTGTAAATTCTGTTGATTTGCCAAGTGTACAAAACCCACTAAAGAAACCTGGATCATGGAAAAGATTTTCCCCATAAATATTATGTTTGTAAGTTGCCTAGAGTAAGTGTAAACAGCATGATGCAAAATTGTATAATTTGTTCATGCAAACAGGAAATTCTCCTTTCTGCCAAAGATTCATAATGTATGAATCTTTCAGTTACTCTTGCCAGTTTCTTATATTGATTTTAGCATGGTATTTATCAGTTTATATGTTTATTTCACTTGGATTTTAAAAAGATGCACTCATTTATATAGTATCTTGTTCTTAAATGCACAGGTATATTCATTTCCAGACTGGATTTACAACAAATGCATAAAGATACAAAAACCAGAAAACACTACTCAAAACTAAGTTTTGTGTAATTATGGCTAGATACAGCTATGTGTGAGTAAGCAGTTATCACACATTTAGCTATACTGTGTTATGTGTATCCTTCTCAAGATAAAAGGAAAGGCAGAGCAGCATTTTCACATCATTACCAAAGCCATGTTACAGCAAAAGCATTCAGTAATTACAGTACACACTGAGATACTACTGTAAAAAGACTGGGGAGAAATTGCAGGTTATTTAGATAGTATGACATAACCAGAAACAAAGATTTGTTGTGTTGGAATTCCCATTTGTAGTAGCCATTTTCTGTTAAACTGATCTCATGATTTCAGAAAATGCATTTCTTTGTAGAGTCATATGCAAGTCACCTGCAAAGCAGACAGTAAATTCAGCCTTCTTGTGAGGTAGTACACATAGCAAAAAAAAAAAAAAAAAAAAANAGGAGAAAGAAGCACACAAAGATAATTATATGAATCCTGGGCCTGATTCACTGCAGTAACATTCCAGCCAAGTAATTCAAAAGAAATTAAGCCAGCACTGTATTGGAAGAGATTCACTATGGTAAATTAAGACTTCTTTTGGCACGCTTATGTGCAAAAGGGAAATTTGCTTGTTGGATTCTCCCCTCACTTTCACAACATAAATCAGCAGTAATTCCACTGAAATCAATGGAGTTAAGCCAGGTTAGAGTGAAGGGGAGATGAGAATCAGATTCGCAAAACACAGTTTGCTGTGATGTAGCACACAAATGAGTGCCTTTTAATCTGTTTACTAACAATGGATGAAATACTCAAATTGTCTTTTTGGAAAGCAACTGTGAAAACTGAGCTTCACAAAAGGAAAATGAGGGGTGCGAATGTTCTTAGTTCCAGACATTCTCATCCATAGTCAGAGGTTTGATACACACAAACTAAGGGAGAAGAAAACTGCCAAGATTTCACGAAGCATGCAGAAGTAAGGTAGATTATAACAAGATGTCGGACCATGATGGGGAATGGCAAACATCCCTCACAGATGCTGGCATAATCCAGCAATCAGGCCCTGAACAATGTTCCTCCGAGCAAGCCCAGGCAGGCCAGCCATGTCATTTCACAGTACAGGCTGCACCCTACATCTACTGCAGAGTCCTGCAAATGTGACTGCATCCAGGTGGATCCAGAGTCTGGTGGTCTAAAGCAGGAAGCATTTACAAAAAAAACCCCACCTTTATATTTCCAAAACCACTGAGGATTTAAAATGGTTGCAGCTGAGAATCAGAATGTGTCAAGTGACAGAATAGAAGATCCCAAAATAACTAGAGAGTGAAATGCTTTCATATTCGCTTACCCGTGGAAGAGATGGGAAGAGTTAACTTTTATTGGCTCTGAGCAAATGCTCATTTTGGGTTTTTGGATGCAGAATGAGCCTGGTGAAACTGCACATCATAATTAAGAGAGATTATTTCCTTATGCTAAGTCTTTAAGTTGAGATTTCCTTCTTTGGATTTTCTTTTTCCTTATGATTCTTTTATTCTGATCCAGGCTTAATACAGATATTTATGTTACCTGTGAGAAGACATTGCATTATGACATTCAAGACTTGGCAGGACATTCAACACATGGAGACCGAGATTTGTGTTAAGCGTATCCTAAAGCATTGTCTCGGGAGCACTCCAAGTTCCACAGGATCTCACAATGAAGGAGGGCAGAGCTTATCTTTTCCCAGCAAGCTGATGACCTCACATCCCTAATTCCTGACTTCTGTTAATTTCTAATGGATGCAGGAAGGGCTGTCTCACAGTTTGAGATAACAGGGAGAACAAGACAGGAGGAGCTGTCTCAGCTCACAGGCTTACAAATCTTACACAGCTGGCTGGAAAATAATGTGAGGAAAACCAAAAACCCATCACAACAGGCTCTGGAACCCCATTGCCCAGAAGAGGGCAGACCTACAGTATTTTTCAGGAGACGGTGGCATTCTTGCAGATCTACTTCTTTCTTTTGTCTGTCTAGTCTGCTGTGTAGGCTGAAGAAATTAAATACAATGCAAACATACAAACAACCATAACACTAGAAAAAAGAATTTTAGTCATTGGTTTCAGTCCATGGGCTTAGTCCTTTACCATTTTAGCCAGTCGGTGTTCTTAGGAAAACACATTTTTCTGTCTGCCTAATGATTATTGTGGTCAAGTGAACTAGATCCATTTCACAACTGTAGAGCTAGACAAAAGGACTGTCACAAGTAAAAACTAAAACTTAAGACAGAAAATGCTAATTTTAATAAAGTTCTACATTTTCCCCTCCCTCAAGTATAATGAAAACTATCATTCGACTTTCACTTTATTCATTTTTTCCCTACTTCTCTTCCTTCTTTCCTTCTGCTCCCTCCAGATGACTGAAAAAAAAAGACCTGAATGCATGATGATTCATGTATTATTTATTAAAGAATATCTAGCTCTCCAAAATATTTGAACTGATATTTCTATTTTGTTGAAAATGCATAGCAGAAAACACAGTGAATTCTTGCTCAGATATCATAACATCAATATTAGCTATGATGATAAAGAATAACATACACCTAGAGAATAACATCTCTGTGAACACAGTCCTTAAAAACACCTATGAAGAACGAGCACTTATCCAACTTTCTTAGCTTCCAAGCATTTTCACCTACTGTCTCAGAGTTACAACTGTGGTAAAAGAGCACACCACTTTTTGCTTTAAAACAAGCAGAAATTCTGCTCTGAAGTAGGCTGTGCTGGTAGTGAAATTTCTGTTTGCCAGATCTTACATATCTTCCATTTTTGCAGTTGTTCTTGCTGTGGAAGCCTCCTGGTGTCTTGGTTTGAAGACAGGTGACTGCAAAGGAAGGTGGGAAGCTCCCTTAGAACCAGCAAATGTGAACCCCCTTCCCTCCGAATTATTATAACTTTGGAATCAAGGGCTCTCTGGCAAAGATACAGGGAAAAGGAATAACAGTTNCAGACGTGGGGCAGGAGCTCAGAGCAGGGAGCAGGGGTGGCAGAGACGGGATCACCTGAGCTCGCCGACAAAAGGTGGCAGGGACTCCTCAATCCACTCTGGCAGGGAAAAGCGCAGGGCGGCAGTGGCTGGCCCCTTTCCATAGAAGCTGCTAGCACAGCCGGGGAGATGTGCACCCTCCAGGAACATGCCCTTTTTCCCAAACGAAAAGCTCACTCACCAAGGAAAGAAAACGGCACTGATATGAGATCTTCCCGCAGCTGGCAGCTGAGGAGATCTGCAGCTCCCCACTGCTGTCCTGTGCTATTCCTGGTGGTCCAGAGTGTCTTATCAGGATCACCAATCTCTCTTCCCCTCCCCTCCCCTCCCCACGCCCAAGCCAGCTCTTTGTCTCTTACACAAAAAAGGTCAATAGTCCTTAAGTATCCAGCCATTAGTAACCTAGCGCCAGGAAAGGGGAAAAATTCCACACCACTCAACCTCCAATACCTGGTCATCAGCCAGCTCTCCTGCTGTCTGCTTAATGCCAAGTGTCACAGGATACAGCTCACCACGGGACTGTGGCTGGAGCCTGGGTACTCCAGCAAGAAGCCTGACCCAAAAAGACCTCCAACCAAGCCACTGGATAGTGAAACACGGCACCAGGAGAGCTCTTCAAGGTTCTCACTGTCCTGTGATACTGATCTCCACCTCCATTCGCATGCCTTTACCCAAATGTCACTTTAAAACTAAGCAGAATCTGGCATAAAATATCTGACATAAATCCACACTTGCCTCTTTGCTATATTTTTGCCATTTGGTTGTCATCAGGATTCCCTTGAAGTTGGGTGGAGAACTGCTTGCAGGTTGCAGAAGGTGACTACTCTCTCACTGTCCCTCCCTCAGACAGGTGTGTATGAATCAGACCTGCACTCTTCTTGGAATACCACAAATATTCTGCTCCACTAATGCATTAAAATTTAAAAGGTAAGGGAAAAGTACACACAGAACTATCCTTACGCTTAGGTTTCATCAAGGCACTTGAAATCAGGTGAGTTTTTTCTACTCCCAGCTCCAAGTTTAACACAGACCAGGACAACAAAAGTATCTTGTTAAAAAAACTTCCCTGTGGCATTCTGTCTCCTAGAAAAAGAGAGATGATGCCACTGATCAGCAGTGTAGAAGACCTAATACAGATTAGGACTCTACCGATTCAGAAATAAATAAATTATTATATTAGAAAAGTAAAGCACACCACAAATGGCATGGAGAGAATGAATAGGTAACAATTATAATTATTTCTCATTCTGAAGAACATGAAATTATTACAACCTATTTAAAGCTAACAGAAGTAAATACTTTCTCATTTGACATGTTATTAAAATATGGAGCTTATTGCTACAGGAAATTTTGGAGCCAGAAATAATAAAAGGGATAAAAGAACAATTAGAAGTGTCAAGAAAATCTGTCAGGACTATGAAACACAGAGATGTGCTATCTTCTCTAATTCTGGAAGATTTCTATGTGTTCAAGGATCTCAGGATGACAAGTGCCAATACATATATTCAAATAATAATTTAGAATAAAATTTCATTTTCCAACAAAACCAGCTCAGCCACCATCTTCCAAAATGTGTTTATGAAAACTGTTTGAGGTAACACTCAAAACGAAACCTTACCCCTTCAGAGCGCTGTTTAAGGACGGAAAACATTTATAAAATAACATTACCTTCTGGCCTTGAAATTCTTTCCAGAAAAATAAACCCAAACATCTCCCAACTACTTAAGTCAAATAGCCACTGAGGATCCAAACTTTTTGACAGAAACTGTTAAATAGTTTTACTCACAGCTCACTGTTTCTCTGAAGCAACAGACAGAGTGTTAGAAGATTAAAAGTTTAGGAATATCCCTGTTAAAACTTAGCACACCCTGGTTCAGCCCCAGGTACAGCGGCTGTTGCTTCAGAGGCAGAACCAGCTGCTGGTGGTGACAGCACCACGCATGCCGGGTTCCTCAGGATAAAATTTCCTCCAGACTAAAGATCTGGACCTGACAACATTTCCACACCAAAGGACTTGTCCCTCCTCATGTGAGGAGAAGATCTTTGCTTCTCTGCCCCTTCTCAGAGGGCACAACAGGTAAGAAAAAGTAGGCAGCATTTTCGGAAGCAATAATTTAGCATCCATGAAATTCAGTAGGGGCAAATATGAGCATCACTGAGATGCTTGTTTAAAATGAGCACCCTCTATTCTTGGCTCTATTACAAAGGCAGGGCTTGCAGAATGACTGGTTCATTATTGAGAGGCAGACTAGACTGAACAATGGGCACAGTTGACCTCAGACCACACACATACTATCTTCACTTGGCTCCCAGATGATCCCTGGATACCGAGTAATCACTTTTCCTGAAACACGAGTTTTTTCCCTCTCCAAAATTATCCCACCCCTTCTCTGGGAATCACTCTCAGTGAGTGAATCAAAAAACACATCACAGGTTTTCAAAAGTGGATCCAGCAGAAATGGGACACCTTTTTATCTGTATGCCGGGAACCTGATTTTGTCAATTATACGCTGTATATAAAAAGCCTCTGCTATCTGCTTTCCCAGTACTCTGGGGAATGCATATGAATAATTTTAAATGAGGAAAATGCTGTTGGGAATATTATTATATTTGCGAATTCTAAACTTTGAAACACATCTACAAAGTCTATTTTATAATTAATAATATTTATTTTTTATATACACACATATATGCCTGCATTTTGGATTAAAATAAATAGAGGAAGGAGACTTCATTTAGAATCACACAACAGCTAACACAGCTCTTGAAAGACAGGACAAAGCACTTTAAAAAGAAATATCTTTGGACAAAGGTGGAAAGTGTGGGAAATTCTCTGATCACCTTGGTGCAGGCCCAAGTGAGTGACATGTAGTAACAGATGTGCTATCTATGGAACAGAAATTATTCCATTTATCAGCTACATACTTTCCCTGCAAAATGATAGTTACATAACAGGAATAATTCTGGGAAATGTGTCAATGTTTACAAAATTTCCACCTGGCTTTTTTAGAATAATTAAGATGCTAAAAAGCTGCAAAGAAAAAAAAATGCTCTTTATATCATGAGAGTTATTTTATGGTGATAATGTAAGCCTTTGCAGTCTCCTGTGCCTTTTTGATGACACCCCCCCCATTTATTGACATAGTTCATTCTCTTTTGAACTGTATCGTTTAGAATCTTTCATCTCTGAAACTTTACAGTGATTTCTTAGATACTGCTGATACAATGCTGTTATTCTTAAAGGAACAATTTTCAGAACAACACACAGGGGAATTGTACTATTTCCAAATTGCAATTGTTGGCCAGTTCTTTTGTCTTTCATGCTATTCTTTTTTGTGATTTTTTGATGTAGCAAGCAAATTGAATTCATCTCGAAAAATAAATTACAAACTGGGAGTTTTCTGAGCTGTCCACACAGTATTTGTTTTATCTTCCAGCATAGGTTCCAAGTGTATCACTGGGACTGACACTAAGAAAGAAGGTGTTTGCCAGCTGTCACCACAAAGTGGTTTCTGAGGGCTCCCAAAAAAAAAATTTTTTTAAAAATAGCAACAGTTGATCTCTTACTGGTGACCAATACTTACAAATGATCAGATAGAAGTTTCTGAGACTTTTTTAATGCTAGCTTTTCTTTTATACAGCTGGTTTTGTATTAAAAGCTAAGAGAACCCTTTTTATACTATAAAATCTTAGCAAACTCTTCTGCTACACCTTTTCTAATCATTGGAAACAAAATACTTGTTATCCAAACTTTGTAACATTCACATATATTAATTTTCCTCCTTACACTGCTGTACCACAAGATGTTTTCTGTCATCCCTGAGCCCTGGATTATTTCTCTCTCAGCTACAAAATTCTGAAAAACATTTCAAAACAATGGTACAATAGTTATTATGTTAGAACATGTAGAGTACAGCCATCTCAATCTACCAAAGGCCCCCTATATATTGCATTATATTTCTCTATTCATCAGCATTTACTAATGCATTTAATTTTTTAGAAAACACAAGATTTTCATTGAAAAGTAACACACAGATTTTCAAGTTCTTTTTCCTGTTCCAATGAATCATGTTCAGCATTGTATTTACAATAGTTACAAAAAAACTCCCACATTTCTTTAAAAGAGCTAAGAGTCAAAATACTAAAAACAAAACCAAAAATCACCACTTTTGGTGGGGAGAGATAGATGACAGATGAGGCAAACACAACTTTGCATCTGGTCTCTAAATTTGCATATAAACATGAGGTTTTGTCTTTTCTAATGTTGCAAATGAGAATATATTTATGTTAGATATATCTTTCACATCTTCCTGACTCACCATCAGCAGAATTCAAGGAACTTGCCCCCTACATGTCCTAATGGAAATGCTTAATGATGCAAACTCATGAAAAGAAAAAAAAGATAAAAAAATTAAGGATCCATTTTATTAAGGGCCATATTAGGGTGTCTCATTCTTGTGATCTGCCATCTACAGATGATGTCCAACGCTGATGAAGAAGGTACTGCTCTGAAAGGAAAATACACTGCTGTGATACAGCCTCACATTTTTCAACTGAGATCAATAGTACAATAGTGTATTCACACACAAACACACATATATTTAAAGCAACCTGCATTAATACCCAGGACACCTGTGGTAAAATACTGTAATGCAAAATATAACTTAGCTCAAAAAAAAAAAGTCAATGACAGAAAGCAGCTTTAGAAATATTTCTTTATAATACAAAACCTACAGTGGTGTCTGCTGTTAAATATGTAAATACATCCTCCTTCAAGAAATGACATTCCTGTGCATGAAAACAGGGTTATTGCACAAGGAAATGCCCCGATATTTATATACTGGATTAGAAAAACAGCCAGGACAAATTATTAATTTTACCCTTTCAAACATGAGTAGAAACTCTGAATACTTTCCCAGCTCCAAGTTTCTCCTCCATCTTGAGATGACTGAAACTACAGAGATCAGATGCTCAGGGTCTTGGTTGATCTGGCATTTTTCAGGTGTCTCATGCTCTACACGTACAACCATGACTCACAGAAGTCTTTTTATCTTGTCTCAGCGCTGCTTTCTGGTGGCCTCTGCACTTGTGCTTCCACAGGGAACTTTTATCCAAGGAAAGTCACCAGAGCTAGAATTTGGTATTACCCCGGATCTCTTTACATTGCATTAGAGAATGAGGATGGGTTCCCATTCTTTCCCTTTTTGGAAGGGATTTGAAAAATACTATTTTTCCTCCATTCATAGTTTAAATGAGGACAAGACTAAATGCCTGTCTCGCCAAACACTTTTTTCCACTCATGATCACTTTCCTATGCCCAAGGTATTCACAAAAATTAAAGGAAGCAGGTCTGTGCTATGTGGTCATTCACTTGCATGGAATTTCCAAAGGATCTGCACTGCTGCTACAAAATGTTAGCTGTCCCTGAAGAAAATGAAAGCATTCCTAAACAATGATTCAATAGAGTGCATTTTGCTACCTCAGGATGTTCTGAAGAATGTCTCTGCTGAGGGTTTTTGCAGGATCTGTGAGAGTGAGCCCCTTACATAGTGTGGGCTTAGAAAGAATTGCCATTTTAAACTCGGGGTTTTAACAGATAAGTTTTAAAACCTCACATTAATGGTCTAACTGCAAAACAGAGGCTAAACTCAAAACAAACAAACTCCTTGCTAAACAAGAGGCCAGCTGAAAAGAACAGAGTGATAACTGTCCTCTTGATTCTTCACCAGTAGTAGTCTCAGTATCTTCCTTATCATCCCGATGAATGGCAAAAACAGTAAATTTTATTTTAGGAATAGAATTATAAAACACATGGGTTTAAAAAAAAACCCACCAAGCTCGTACTCTGAGACTGACAGTATTTTTAGTCTTGACTGCTGTATCAGGAATTTTCAGCAGTAAGAATTCATATTTCTTCTCATTCTGTGAAATAAAAAAGGCTTACAATTCTGTGAAATGTAATGTACAGGTTTAATAGGATTGTACTCTTGCCTAATGTCACAGTAACAAATAAATGCAATAGAGAATTGCTGACACAATAGAAAACTGCTAGTTCAACACAAATGAGTCTCTGTAAATAAATCTGAAGTAATTTCTCTATACATCTTGGCTACTGCTTTAAGATCTGCTTACAGTCAGGGGTGAGGGTGTGAGGGGAACCTTACAGCCACCTCCTCAGTGTGTTACAGCATATTGCAACTCAGGGAAAGAGTGACCTGGTTGTTTGACACCAAAACACCTTGTTTAGTCACAAACTCCCCATTGCAGCCCACATGTCAAAAAGCACAGAATGGCACATCCTGATCTGGTGGAAAAGGGAATATGAAGGTATAGCGGTACTGCCATGCACTGGGCCGTGGTCACAAACTCAGAGCTGCTGCCACACGGTTGGCACTGCCTACCCCGGGTACAAGAAATGAAAGCAACACTTCACCTCCACTATCAGCAGTTTTTGGCACTTTCTGCCACCATTTCCTTTCTGTCACAGGCTTTCTTCTGACTGGCAGATCCTGCAACAATTATACTGGGAAAATACACATTGCTCCTACCCCAAACACCTTCCATCCTGCTTATGCTGAGTCTTTCCAGTGCTGTAATTTCTAACGTGACAGTGTGTCTACCACATGTTGACCAGTCAAGGGGAAAACATAACATAACTTTACATACAAGCTGAGAGACTTATGCATTGTATAAAACCATGAGAGAGCCTTATCTTCAATAAAAATAGGGGAGAAAACACAAAAAAAACCCTTACAAAATTAAAAAAAAAATACAAACCAAAACAAACAAGAAAAAAAAACAAAAAAACCCAAAACAAAACACAAAAAACCCCCCAAAGAATCTAAGAAAACCCCAAGAACAAACAAACAAAAAACCAGAAAAACCCAACAAACCCAAAATGACTGTTGTTAGTATTAAATGGTGATAGATAAAACAGCTGTCACCCTTTTTCTTCACCTTTCTCTATATCATCATGTTTCTTAATCTAATTTTCTCATTAGTCCCATGTGGGATACAGTTCTAAGTAGCATGTAACATTAAGCAAATTGTATACTATAATACTTTTCAATTCCAGGTATCAGCACACTACCCACTCAAAATGTTATACTAACAACACAGATAGAAATCACCTTTTCTTTTCCACATGCACGAGCACCCATTAAATAAGATGGTAAGTAACTCTTCCTAAGGGATAAGCAGGCACACCAGGAAGAGCTGGCATTTTTTTCAGCTCAATGCAATAGCTTACATACACACACTGGATGGTTTGTTCCTGTTATTTATTATAAACTCTATCATATAGTCATAGATTGCATCCTGATATTCAAAAATGTTAAAATTGTTTTTGTCAAGGAAATCCTCCTATTTCCTGCTATCGTGACTTTCCTTCTGCGGAAGGTTGGGCAGGTACTCACCCAGCTCCTTTCCCACTACCCTATCCCTCCTAAAGAGGATGGTGGTGAGAAAATAAGATGGAAAAGCTTACCAAAAAATTATAAATAAAGTTATCAATGTTCAGGAGCAAAACAGGTTTGATTTGGTAAAAGTTATTTTTTTCATAAAGACTAAATTATTAAATTATTTTATTATTTATTGACAGCTAAAATAGAGTTGAATGGTGAGGAACAAAGGCAAAAAAGTAAAAGACCCTCACCCTCTGATTCCCCTTCTTAACTTCATTTGTTCATTTTCCAGCTCCCCTAGCCCCACCAGGGTCTGTCCAGTGGCTGCAGGGGACTCTGCTCTCATGCCTGGAACAACTCTTTACCCCTCTCACTCTGATGGTCAGAAAACTGCTTCTAACAATTTCTTCCCCTCACCCCAGTCTTCTGCCAGTGCTTCCCACTCAAATGCATTTTGCCCTGCCCTAAATTAAAACCAAAGAACAACAACCTCTTGTCAGCAATCTTCGATGATCTGCTTTCAGTTAGCGGCCGTTATGGAATATGACACGTAAGAAATAAGGAGCGGCAGGAGGACCTGGTCCCTGCACTGTTTATTGACAATCTCCCTGGGTGGTTTGATTAGCTGAGGAGCAGATGCTATTTTTCCCCCCTTCCTTCGTCTATTTTTGTTTGGAAAACTTGAAGCTGATTGCACATATGCGTAAAGTTTAGGTATGCAGATCTGGAAAAATCTAAACATGTAAATGCATTTTATGAATATTACCAAGTAGGCACCAAATATTTATTCTAACGATCGGATTTCCACACACGAATGTTTAGCTGATACAAACAAAGGGACTCCATTGGTCAAATTTTCTTTAGGATATGAAAGGAGTTTGTCGTTGTTTCTGTCCTGGTTTAATTATCTTTCTTGGTCCAGATGCCTTCATTGAGCTGCATCTGCAAAATATTTCTTGGATGAAGTATGACTAAATCCTTCCTGTGATATGCCCCATGGCTAGGACCCAGGCAAGCTGAACACCCTCACTGCTTTTCCCGAGGTATGTATTGTGAGTGCTCAGCACCCTAAACTGTTTAACAGGCTGTTTTGCATATCTCACTGTGCAAAATCTCACAGCAGAAGAAACTGCTTGTGGACCACTCCTCAGAACACAAATATACTTACAGGCATGTATCCTTAATATTTTGTGGAGTTTGATTAAAATAGACGGAACATTAATGCTCCTTGCAGGAATGGATGAACAAGAGGAAGTGAATGCTGGCAAAAGCATCTCGGAGGAATTTGTAAGGCTGAGCTGGTGGGATTGTGGTATTAGGGTGGCCAAAAACCTTCTCCACAGAGGGAGAATCACAGAGGGCAGCAACCAGAAGGAGGAGAGCCTTTACTAAGGACAATCAAAGGGCTCCCTATGGCATGTTACCTCCTGGAAGGAAATATTTTTGACTGATCTCAGTTTTCAGGAGGACAAAAATTAAGGCTCTTCAGAGGGCAAGCCAAAGTATCATCAAGCATCACAAGTGACAACAACAGCATCAGAACTGCCTTGACAGAGAGCCTCCCAAGGTCATCTCACTCTGAGTCACCATTTCATTTGACTCAAGGGTCTATGATTTCCATTGAACAGATGGATGCACACAGTCCATGTTTTAGTGCCAGGAGGCAACTACTCCCTCCATAACAGTCTTCTATTCTGGAAGGAAGGTAGGGGGGAGAGGTTGGGGGACAGGGCTGGAATATTGAATTGATATTTTTAATAAAAGGGATCATTCTGATATGAAAATAATAAAAATAAAGTTTGTACATTTTCCAAACTGCACCAAGAATTGGAATGTTATGTGATTTGTTTCTGTATAATGTTTTATTTTGGTGACTCTAATCAGCCAAATAGAAGCAGCTACATTTTCTTTCTTCCTGTGCTGAGTACACTGACCTGAGTGCGTACATCCTTCCAACTCTATATACAATGGAGGAATTGATGGTAGGAGTGTTGGCATCAGACTGGAACAAGTGATCTATCTACAAAATTAAGTCACAACTCAAGTGAAGAAGTACTAAAGGCAGTCCATTAGCAATTAAGACAGCAAAATTTTTAGCAAAACAAAGAGAATATTACCAGAATTAAAAATTTCATTAAAAATGTATCAATATTCACACAATGTATCCCTCCATGGTGAGTCCACCAAGAGTGGATTTGATGTCTAGTTGAATGATGATGTCACACTGGTATTTTCAGATTAGAGTACTTTTTCCTTTTGATGGGTCACACTCTTGTTTACAGTGGTTAGTTCACCTTTTTTTTTCTCTTAAATTTCAGGGGGGAAATTCTGTAATCTAATCTGTTTTTGTAACACCAACATAACCAACAGGGAAAAAACTCTTAAGCCATATAGACATAATAGGATGCCCTTTGGTTATTACTAATGGCTGTCCGTTTAATGTACACTTATATAAGTATAATCGTGGCATTTACTGTATCTTTAATAGTCACAGACATCAGAGACTTCAGAATTCAGAAGGAACTTTTGTGTCCATAGTCTTCAGCTACCTGTGTGGCTGAGATGTGTCTGGATTATACACAGTGAATTTAAAATGAGAAGGCAATCCCTCACAAATTCAGTGAATCAGACAAGCTTTATAATTGGAGCTTTTTTGCATTATCTTACACAGAACCAACTGTTATCTGATCATCTGCTGATGGATGTTTTTGTCTTCATGACCATAACTTTCTTTTCTTTTTCCAAAATGCATCCCTACAGAAAAACCTGTTTCTTCTCATGATACTTTTGAATGGAGTTTGCTGTAGCCAGGATGACATTATATAGTTTACCCAGATGGTCTGAATAATACTAAATGATTCAAGCCACTCTAATTGCATACAATTTTGTTGTAGTAGTTGTTTTGTAGGAAAAAAATAGTAACTCCACTATTTTTTTTTCCTTTCAGAAATAGACTTAATAAAAATTGGGACAAGAATTTAAAAAACAACCAGTAAATCTCTGTGCAGAACAATACCTCAGAGAATTTACTCTCCTGGATGCACTCTGGCTGGGCAGACTTTTGAAATCATGGAATCATGGCTTAACATGATCAGACAATGGCTTTAAATTGCAGTTTATGTGCAACAACATAGTAAGCAGCTATCTGACATGCCTACCCTGTTCTATGTTAAATATATTTAAGGCTAAAAATTACACCATTTTTCACCAAAAAAAAAAAAAAACTTATTTCTTGCAAAATGTTACTTTATTACCTTTTTTTTTTTTAACTAAAGATTTTGGTTTTGAAATATCTGGGGTACTGATATTTCTGACTTCATTTCCCATGGGAACTCAGTGGATTCCATAATTCATTGCAGCAGCTCAGCAAGAGGTGAAAATTATATGCAATGTAATCTGTTTGGGGAGAATCACCCAGCAAGAACAATGGTGGGATAAAAATCCAAAATATACCTCTCATGAGCACTGGGGAAGTATTTTTCAAATAAAAGTATTCGGTTTTCAATTTTTGGTAAAAAAGCAATATATTCTAAAGAACAGCTGCCTACTTCAAACCAGTCTGGTTAAGTCCTGTCTCTTTGACAGCAGATACAGATACTTGGTCAATTATCTATGCAATGTCTGCATATACTAAGGTGGCTTTTTTTCAGTTCTGTGGCAGATCATGGCACTTACAAAACATGTATCTTGCTAGGCAACACAAAAGGTGGTAGAAAAGACATAAACCCACTCAACTCTCCAACCTACCACTGTGCTGTTGGTAGCTTAATGGGGGTAAACAAAGGTCATCATTAAAGGCTACCTGATTTTGTTTTGCACTTACAACATATTCTGTAGATCAGTCGTGGGCTGTGGCCATGGCCCCATCCACAAGAGTAAGGATGACTCCACAGTTGGGGTATTAGACTTGAATTTAAGTGATTTGACTTCAATTTCCAGCTCTCCTATGAAATCTTGGGCAAATTATTTAATCTGTCACTCCCTATCCCCCATCTGTGAAGATAATACTGCTTCTTTCATCACTCTTGTGGTTTATTCATTTAAAAAAAACTTAGGGGCAAGAAGCGCCCTACAATGGACGTGTGTGTGCAGGGTTCAACACTGCAGAAGTCCAACCCCGCTTGAGGAACTCCTGTGATACCACAACAACGGCAACAATAACCCATTCCCAGGGATATAAATCCACACACAGGTTGGCTGGAGCATGTGCTTACACTGTAGTGGAAGGCAGGCCCACCAGCCAAAAAGGCGTATGCAGTGCCTTCGAGGAAATCCCAGACTGGCCATAGCTGTGAGATGAGTCATGCTCCATTTTAGCCTTTTGCAGCGGTTGTTGGAGCAGCAGCAGGGTGGTGCTACCTGTCACCTGCAGGCTTGTGAAGCCTTGCTACCTACTATCTTCACCCGCTATTCAGAGAGCACTTGACTGACAGCAGCTGAGCAGTGTTTCACCCTGTGGGGTTCGTGACAGCCACAGTGTCTGTCAACACATTCTATCACTCTCTGCTTATGCAGACAATTTTTTTTCCTTTTTCCCTTCTCTCTCTCTTTTTTTTTTTTTCCTGATGTATTCATCACTAGGCTGCAGACACCTAGTTAATCCATTTAGAACCTATCAGCTCTGTTCATCGGCTCATAAACCCATTACCTCGGAGGCGCTGTGCTCAGGGACACAGGTGCCAGACCAGTGCACAAAACCCAATTGAGTTATGTAGCAGGCAGCAAGGCCCTCAGATTCATGATTCTGCCGGCATGGGGAATTGCAAGCGTTATGTGGCAGCAGCCACTTTATTAAATATCGATTTAAATCACAGCCTTTAATCAAATCTGATAGAAGACCTTTCTCACCTCCTGTCTCTCCTCCCCCTCCCCATGTCTTCTGAATGCTCCCCCCTCTTCCCCAGCCCTCCCTAGTCCTCTCCTGTCTCACACGGGTCTGCCTGATGACAGCAAAGCTCAGGAATGAATGGTTAGCAAGTAGTTCAACAGCAAACCCTTATCAACAGTAATGAGGCATTTGCGATAATCGAGTGATGAAATGTAAATGGGCAGTAATGAGCACAATTACATCCACTGGGGAACCATCAAAGCTGCTTCTTTCCTCACAGATAGATGAGCTCTCTCACTGTCACTGCCCATTGCTGCCTCTGCTCTGAGCACAGCACGGATGCGGGACCAGTGGGAAGGGAGGTGGCACTGGGAAGAGCAGGATCTGGTGGTGCCTTGACGGAGGAGCCTGCGGTCCAGGTAGAAGATGGGGACCCTCTGTGCTTATTCCACCTTTGATGGTTAGCCTTCGCTTCCTTCTCCCCCACCCTCTCTCCGCCCTCTCCTCCCTCCTGGTCCTTAGGGATGATTTGATTTGCTGCAATGTTTGAAAACTGCCTCATTGTGCTAACAAGATTAACTCGAGCCTATGTCTGTTTGATACACTGGAAATGTGCAGGGTGACTCAGACTGGCTTTCAGCTGGAAAAAGCCAAGAAATGGGACGGTTGCCAGGGAACAGACCCGACGGCGGATTATGTCATACTCGCCAGTGAGGGACCAGTGGGGAAGAACACCGACATATTCAGGAAAGGGGGAAACTCGGTGCTTCCGTAATCCAGCCGGAAAATATTAACAGATCCCAGAACCTGCTCACTCAGAAGTAAACACATTGAACTGCGTAATCTGGCCCAGTTACTCAGTTTATCCTGGATAATTTGTGCAACTAAATAGTGCTGGAGAAAAGGCAAAGACCCAGGGTTAAAAAGTTGGGTTGCAAAGAAATCCATGTGGAAAAACTCTTGTTCCTGCAGTGTATTCACCAAACCTCTCTTGACTCTATTTCCTAGGTCTCACAGGGTTTAACTGTGGCATATAACCTAGTTGTCAGTGTCCTTATTTCCCTGTTTTCCATGGTATTGACAGGGAATTATCACAGGAGTTTGTTTAAGAAGTGATCAGCTAAGGAAGGCTTATCAGTTGTGACTTCCTTTTCTTCAAAGTCACAGTAAAGCTTCTGGTGTGCCTAAGCTCTGACAGAACAGTCAAAGTTATGTTTCTGGTACTTGCTTGCATTAAAATCATCTTTAATTATGCATTCATTGTATCCTATGAAGAATTCCTATGCAGACAAATCTCCTCCCTGCAGATTGCACACTTGAAAGCCAGGCATAGTGCAGATGGTCTATGAAGAGCACACTGCAGGACTTTTGACCCCTGGCTGATCTGCAGAGAAGAGTAGGTGTCACGTTCGGCATGGCCAGAAACACGCTAGCCCACTGGGGGTGCAGAAAGGGGCCACTGGCAGAGCTGGAGGCAGGGAAGAGAAGTTCACCAGTATCTGTGAACTGAATTTATGCACTGCAAAGACGTCGGTCTCATTTACAATTACAGCATTTCATAAACTGACTGAAAAGGGCAGGCTGTGTACTTTTTATTTTAAAAGCACACACTTTTTGCATAATTTAAATGGATGAAAAGTCCCTGGGATTACTGGAAAGTCTCACAGAGCTAGACAGTAAAGCATGCAGTGGAACAAATTAATACTGGTGAATAGGGAGTAATGAAATAGGAAAGGGTGAATCTTTGGATTGTAATAGGTGGGATCTGAATGAAAACAAGGTTTGTGAACAGAGAATACAAACCAACCAGTAACAGGCTCAGGGACAGGAAAAATTTGAGAGGAGGCTGGCAATATTCACTAAATGTTTTGAAACAAAGTCAGGGTAGCAGATTAAGGCTGAACATTCGGAAGGCTACAAGAATGAAAACAGTTTTCAAATACAGAGTTTTTCTTTCAGTTCTACCTTTCCAGCTCTCAAAACATGTCACTTTGCAGCAATGAATTCCATCAGTTACCACTTGTGCCATGCAACATGGCCTCAAATTGAGCCAGGGGACATTTAGATTGAATATTAGGAAAAATGTCTTCAAAGAATGGGTTCTCAAACATTGGAAAAGGCTTCCTAGGGAAGCGGTTGAGTCACCAGCCCTGGTGGTATTAAAAAGCTGTGGATGTGGCACTGAGGGACATGGTTTAGTGGTGACCTGACAGTGACAGGTAAACGGTTGGATTCCATGATCTTAGAGATCCTTTCCAACCCAAATGATTCTATAGTTCTAGGAAATACTCCCTCTCATCACATTTTAATCTGCTGCCTTCTGATTTCAGAGAACATTCCCCACTTCCTGTGCCAGCAGTGGCTCCAAATGACCAATCACTGTGCAGAAACCACACGAGCAATCCAAATCTTGGCAAGTGAATTGCGTCAACTCATCTGGGGACTAATTACGTAGTTGCTGCATCTGGAAATAGATGGCCAGTGCAGATGATGCAGCCTGGTAGGTAGTTCACCCACCCACCTGCTCTCAAGCTGGGAAGCAGCTCAACCCTGGATCAAGATGGTCACCCCTGCTGGCTGCCACAGAGGATACTCATGATGTCCTAACTAATGAGTTACTTAATATTATAGACTTCTATCACCCTCAGTGTTTTCAACTGCACTGTTTTCGATGCACGTTGCATTTAGAAATACACTTGGATCTTTTACTTGTTAGAGATGCAATAGCTGTTAAATTGTATTAGTTATTGACCTTAGCAGCAATAAACTGTGGCAAGAGTAGTCTACGGTAAACATTGCTAAATCAAAATCAGCTGGCATAACGCTGGTATTTTTGACCATTTGCACTATGCTCTGTAAAGTGTATTTCATCACAGTATATAAGAGTGTGAGAGTACTGGGTACAGTTTTGAAATGTACTGAGTTTAAAGACATATTCAACCAATTTATCATTTAACTTACAGCTTCACAAAAGCTATTAAACAACACAGTGAGCCTGGAGGCCACACATATGCTACAGCCCTGGAAATGTAAAGAAGTTCATTTGAATCTGTTAATAATGACCTTGACCTATCGAACAAGGTGTACTTATTGTCAACAATTCATCTCACTCTTGACCCTAGCAAAGTGCCTAACCTTTGAATACTTCTGGTGGGGGAGGAAAGTCTTGGGGTGTTTTTTCTTTCCCCTTGTGAAATGGGCCAATTTTTTCCCCTGTTTAGCAAAATCTGGAACACAGATCATTAGAATGCTTTTGGCAGCTAATTTGAACATCAGTGACTCAACTTTGAGAAGGAAGCCTTTTTCTGCCCTAAAGAATCTCAGAGAGTTTTCAGACTACAGTAATTGAAAAATCCCTAAACACTCACTCACAGAGGAGATACACATTACTGCAGGAACAGTCTACAAATTGTAAAGTATTCAATTTACATTCTCAGTACCTCAGGGCAGTTGTGAAGAATTTATATCTTCAGAAATCTTTGAACTAACAAAAGATAACATTTCACAGCAAAGTCTACTTGCATAAAAGTTTTTTAACTCCCTTCATTCTTATTCTGAAGGAAGTGTCTTTTGCACTTTGGAACCACAGCTCAACACAGGTATCTGAGATGTTAAAAAGGAGATGGAAATGGAAATAGAGGTGTTAAAAAAATTTAATGGACATACTGCATCTCATTTAGAACATGAGTTCATTATTCATCAGTCCACACATGATGTATTCTTGCCCTGAACTTGATGTCTTTTTAACTGATACTTCGGTTTGATCAATGTGCAAAGATTCTTAGTTATATTAAGGCCCTTTATGCAAAGGGCTTTATAATGTGCAGGTAACGGGCACAGCTACACCCTAGGCGAGGGCAAGCTACACCTCAATGAGAACAGGGGACATCTTTTTGTCCCTGTGAGCATCAGCTGGGCAGTGTGTAGTGCCAAATCTAATGCAGTAAATTGCTACATCACCCCTCTGTTTACACTGGGTCTTCATCTGCTTGGAGACATTGCATTTAAAAACAAATTTTTATGGCACTTCAGTAAAACTGAAGGGAGATTTTTTTCTCTTTAGGAAATGTTTTTGTTTGTGTTTTTTTTAAATAGGGTCACTGTATAGATTATATCGCCTGGATCTCTATCAGCAAACTGTTTTCAGAGCTTCCATTGTGAACCACACAAAAACTTGTATATTAATTTAGGACTGAAATACCTCAAAGGCTTCAACTTTAATGTTGTGCTCAAGTCACACAGAAGTGAGTGTTAACTTCCAGCTGACACTTGAGTCAAGAAGAAGACAGAGACCGATAAGTCATAAGGGTTCAGGCTCACAGAATCAGGCCCTGTTTGTGTAGAGAAAAATGGTAATAGAAACAGGCATTGCATTTGCTAGCTAGGAAATTATTTTCCTCTTCCTCTGCCCCTTTTCTTGATCAAAGAACACTCAACATAATTACCAATCTAATGACATCCTTTTGCTTGACTTTTTTCCCTAATTTCTACAGAAAAAAAGAGAAGAGAGGAAGGACAAAAAAAATTTGCTTCAAGCCAACCTTAAATCTGTGATTACCATATTCATGTCCAACACTAAGCATTACTTGGAAACATTAATGAAAGTTTTAAAATGCAATCATTGGTTAAAGTTTTTTTCCCTTCTCTATAAAGAAATTGATAAATGTTTCTATTAACTAATAACCCAGGAATCAACAGTCTTATAAAACTGGTTTATTCAGCCCAGAAAATTAGGCAATCCATCATGACTGATTTGCTCACATTTTTCCCTGCAAATAAGTGAGATGAAAACTTTAAAACCAATAAGATAATGCACTTAACAAATTCAGCTGAGAGAGATGGATAAACTAAGATGCCACTGGCATCAGTTAAGGAAAATCTGTCGTGTTTCCAATTATTTGAGCAGATTTTGTATCCCAGTTTGCTGCCAGACTGCCTGCATCCCCCACTCCCCTCTTTCAAACCAAATCATCTGATCTTAAATCAGAACAAGCTCATCATATCACACTATGGAAGGCCAACAGGGGATAAATGACACCAGATGTTATATGAGTTTTCTTTTAGGCTTTCATTTCAGACTTACTGCATTCCCCATGCTGCTTTTTACTTGTCAAAAACTAAAATGTGCTTTGATAGATAACAACCCTATTTTCTTCACTGCCTGAGCTTAGAGAATACCATTAAGTATTGATATTGATGGTGCTTAACTAGGGAATGCAACCTGGGACCACAGAAAGCAGGATCCTGGGATCCCAAGATATCTTTTGGTCCCACAGATACATTTTCTGTGAGTCCCAGGGTTTTTCTGTTGTTGCTGCTGGGGGGGGGTGTCGGGATACATGCTGTGTGATTTTACAACACAAAATGTGAGCACTCAGACAGACAGGAAGAGCAAGGAGGGGCAGGCAGACTCAGAAACATAACTCTTAGGCCCATCTGCTGCTGCTGTCTGAGCTGCTGAGGGAGTCGCTATCATACCAGAAGACTAACAATGAACTTTGAAACTGAACTGTGGCCCACTGGTGCAAAATCCAAAGCACATCATTTTAATTTGCTTTGCTTATGGTCTTCCAGAGTCATTGTGTGCCCAGACCAGTAGTGAAAAAGACTGGGAAATGGCAGAAACAAAGAACAGCATGGGGACAACGGAGCATGCAGAGGAGATGACACACATGGCTGCAGGGCACACAGTACCCAACCACCCTAGGTCTGAGCAGAGAAGCTGCTCTGCAAGAGAAAAACCTGATGATTTTACCAAGGTGTAGGCATTTTAAGAGCCAGCTTGGCCATGCAATATGCTAACTGTGTTCCCAGGCTTAAAACGTTTGGCTAATGCTGAAAAGAACCTGATATAAAGAAAATGTGAACCACCTTGCTAAAGGGCAAAGAGATAAATTAATATATGCCAGTCTCAATTGTGAAGGAAAAAGACATTTTTTTCAGTAGAGTCACAAATTATTGTCTTTAGAAGTATTTAAAAAGCTACACCAGCCTTCACAATTGCCACAAATATTTTCTTAAGAAAATAACTAAGTACTGAATCCATTTTAACTCACACCCACAGTGACTGGTGACATCGTGTCATAGTGGTGTTTCCCATCAAGGTTGCACAGGTCTCTCCCAGCTGTCCAGCTGTGTATGTTTGTATGGAAGCACTACTGCGGCTTTGAATGTTTTAGTCTACTGCCTGGGAGTAGCTTGCTTATCTCATGGATGTGAGAGGTGGTAGCTTAACCTCATTCCAGTATACTTTGCAGTGCAGTGAGGGAGAATATTCATGCGTGCTCTGACTGCAGCTGGTGACAAGCAGCTTGCTCCACAGCACACTGAAGTCAACAGGGTAAAAGCCTCAGGAGCAAAGGAAGAGATAAGGGTACAGTCTGCATGAACGACAGCAGCAGAGGCTCTCCTTTGCAGGTCAGAAATGCTCAATCACAGATTCTGAAGCAGAATTCAACTCCATTTAAACATCAGAACAACTTTCACCCCTCACCTCTTCCTGGTATGCTGGTGCTCTGCTGCTGCCTGTACATTTCTGCCATTATGATTCCACTTACTACCACTGATAGCATCACCTTTGCATCTCATGCAAAATATGCTTGGTGAACAAAATACACCAGTAAACCATCAGCTGTCAGAAACCATGACTTATAGCATTAAATGGCATCAGTTTGGTTTGGCTGGCACTCTGCAATATCTACGTGCCACACCAGCACTTTATACCAAGAATGAGCTGGCCTCAGCTCCCACCCCAGCAAACCTTTACAGGAGATTATAAATCCTCACCAACCTATTTGTGCAATGGAGAGATACTGCAGAACACTCGGGGATGGGGAGGGGACTGGCAGCAGATATACCAATATCTTTAGGCACATCAGTCTAGAGATCAGTGCCCTTTGGAGCCTGCTTTCATTCAAAGACCTAGGCGAAACAAGGAGAAAGGAGACAACAACAACTCTTAAGTCTGTTGTGATAACAAAAGAAACATCGCTGAACATCTCACAGCATCTCACGTTGTACCGGCCTTGACTTACCTTAGCCATTTGTACCACTGTAGGACATCTAGTGGTAGGCAGCAGCTTGAGTTGCTACCTTGATGCTCCTCTCCAAGTATTTTTCAGTTTGAAGATGAACATCACATCACTAGTTTGTCCAGTTTTTTAAGTGAATTTTATGTCTTTCATAGAAAACTAGCAGAATACGGTAGAAGGTGACAAGTTAATTAATACACTAAAAGCAATTAACAGGGGAAGTTATTTAGGCAAAGTGATAACAAAATCCATCATTATTCAAAGTATTGCCCCCCAAAAGATGGTGGAATAACCTTTTCGGCTTTTCTAAACATCTGACTGTTACAAACATGGTCAGATATGCTGGGTAGCAGATGAAAGGAAATATCTCCCACCCTCCCATGCTCTCTCGATGCTAATTTATCTTCCTTCCAAGCATCTGCTCACATGCTTTGTGGAAGAGGGACAAATTGCTGCTTTTGGATCCATGAGAACAAGAGAAAAAGCCTGCGACTTAGCAATCCTCCAGCATCATCAGGAATGATCATCCCTATGGTCACCAGAAATATCCAACCTGTGGCCCTCTAGCAGCCAAGTTAAGTGTGAAAGGGCCATGGTGAGGAGACACACAAGAGATGCCACCTCTCCTTCCCCTCCATGTCAGAACAGAACAAACCGAGCTTGGAAATTGTTTCACACACAGGTGCTTGGTGTTTTCAGTCAGCCTGAGCTGGCTCTCTTGGCACCTCTGGACATCTTTTCTGTAAGAGTTTTCTCTGTGTATGAATTTCTCTGGTGGAAGTTTTTGCCTAAGATGAAGATTTTAAGTGAAATTGAAAAAAACAAGATCTGTGGAAAGTGTTTATGGAACCTCTGTTTGGTGGGCAGCCACCATGGAAAGCTCATTCCTCAAACCAGGAAAGGAAATTGACCCCCACAACAGTGAAATCAAAGCAGTTTGAACGACAGTAGCAAATGCTGACAACAGACTGCTCTCAACCAAACTCCAGGCTGAATATTACAAGCAGAAATTAGGCAGCTAACGCTTTGGCATGACGAATTGATTTAAGAATATCAACACTCTGCTGACATATAAGTCATGAAAGAAGAGCAAAAGTAATCAAATCAATGGCTTCTTTCCCTGTATGATATTCAGCACAGCTAAATCCCACCCATCCTCTGCCTAGGCCACCAATACAGTAAAACCTCCATGTTCTGCAGCTGGCCTGCCTGCCTGTGGGGGCAAGTTCCTCATTTAGTTATTGCATACACTCTGCTCTTACTGCAGACCTATTTCCTGTCACAGGTGCTCTGATCTAAGAAATGACATTTTCTGGGCTGAAGATAAAAGAAACAACACTGAAATACCCCCAGCAGTAACCCTCTTAAAATAAAAGTCTGAGAAATAACAGCAGCCGCATAGGTATCTTTGGAGATCACAGGAACAACTCCAAATTTCCCAGCATACAATTGTGCGAATGTTTGCCTTCTCATATCTTTCCAGTTGAGAATGAGGCAGCCAAGTAACGGGATTTGAATGCATATTGGCTTGCTGCCTCCGCTGTTTTGATTTGCAGACTGGCCAAGCAGAACGCAATTAGTGGTTATTGACACCTTTACAGGAAGCACTCATAAGGGAAATGGGAAATTGAAAATGTCCTTTAAAAGATGGAAGCAAAATACTGTATCAAAGCTTGCTGGTAAATAAGACGAGCCCAGAAAAGTGCTCAGTCAGAATATTTGTATTTCTGTATCATTTAGGAAAATCCTATTATGGCTTTAGCCACAGAGACATCCCTGGTGTGCAAGATAGAGGCAGTTCATAAAATACATAGCATTTTCAGCTTGAAAATAGGGCAACCTATTGCTTTCTGTAGATGGCTATGTTACACCCCAGTTCCCATCAATAGAACATAATCTCATTGCAGCAGGCAATACTCAATATCAATGAAACACTGGTATTGTAGGCATTTGCAGACTGCCAGTACCTAAAGGACAGAAAGACTTTGTGTTTTTACAAGGGCCAATATCTCTGGAACACATTTATGAAACAAGGCAGCACACCAAGGAGGCAAATGAGTTATATGCGTGTGTCCACAGAGCTGTCTGCAGGCGTTTGTTTGCTCTTTCTCCCCTCTCTTTCTCTCTCTCTTCTGGCACTTTGCACCATTGCTACCTTACATTCTCTAAGTTTCACTAACAATGTCAGTTATGCAATTAGTCCCCTGCCAATTAATGCCAAATTAGATGCCTGCTGTCAGCATTCCCTTGCTCTGACAGAGTGTGTGGTAATAATCTGTAACCAGGATAATGCTCTAAGGAGTCTGCATTGTTCTCTGGATGGGGGGGAAAAAAGGAAAAGAAAGAAAAAGAGAACGAAAAAGTATGTTGCACATTCACTTATGCTATCAGCAGTCAGTGCAAAAATAAAATAAGTTTTGTTGTGCAGTTATCCCAATGATTAAAATATAATAGGCTAATGAGATTACAAAGCTGATTGTGAACAAGACCAATTGTGTTAATTGGAGGCTCCTGAATGGCAATTTGAGCTGCTGCCGCTGCTGAGTTTTGAAATATAATCAGTTTTACTAATTTTATCTGATTTCTTAATGAAGCTTGCCTTGAGCAATTGTTCTATGTGTTCTTTAGCAAACAGCGTGTGTCATAACTGCTGACATTAATCTTGATTACTTTAGTTAAAATAAATAGTTATACTTGGGCAGATTTCAGAAAATACATCAGAGCAAATGTAATGTTAGGAAGAGATGAAGTTTTACTTATATTTGTTGTTTTTCCTATATTGTATTTGCAAAGTCCCAACTGTGAAACATCTTTCTTGTGTGAGCTGATCTCTTTCAGACTACACTATCTTTCATCCGCCCTTCAGAAAGCATTTTTGACTTCCACAGAAAGAGGGATAAAGACAGTGTCATTATTACAGAAGCCTCTTTACTAAGGGGGAAAATAAAATTCACGAACAAAACCCATCTCAGAAAAGAAAAAAATGCAAAAAGCTTTTTCATGCATGAATCTCAAAGTTGGCACACACATTCTCGTCACCTCATAGTCCAGCTGCCAGTACTAACACTCGAGCCTTATAGAAATGCTCTCTCTCATATAGCTTATTTATTTTTATGGAGGATTAATATACTTAGGATGGCTCTTCAGAGCTTTCACGGTGAATTTGATGGGATGCTGTACCATATTGCTGCTTACAAAGGGACACATAAACATTAACAAAAATAAACAGTAGAAAAAGGGAAATGGAAATATAAGTGCAGTCTGAATTAATGGTAAACATAGCTAGAGATTGTTCATATTTCAGAACTCCTATTATATTATGGCCTTGCCTTTACAGGGATAATCCTTTCATAATTAAGATAATGGCTAACTAGTCTGATAGGTATTATACATCTTTTTGAACCAGTATGTTTATATGACAACATAATTTGCATGTACTTATTACTGGACTATAAAATCTGTGGATTTTATATGTAGTTACATTGATTAGGTACTTGGATGATAAATAGAAACCATTTGGGGAAAGATGATATGGGATATATTAAACATTTATTTCACCCTCTCTTTATAGCAAGCACTGGTTTGTTAAATTAAAAGTGTTTAGTCTGGCCTGGATAGTAATCTATGTCCAATTCAGATTTAAATATGTATAATAAACAGTCTAGCTTTTAATCCATATGCATATAGCAATGTCTTTAGTCATGAGGTTTTCAAAAGAATTTAAGTGTTTTTTCTCTCAGACATGTTTTCAGGAACAGGGGAAGGTCATGGCCAGCAGTGCAAGCATGGAAAGCAGCTTCGACACATCAGTGCCAAGGACCACTCTGAGTACCAAATAGCAGCAGCATTCTCTACTCGGTGATGTAATGGGTGAAAGTCTGGATTTCCTACTTAAACCCTGCTTCCACAGTGCTTAAATTCACTTCTGTTTTAAACACCACAGTTAGAAAAGATGTCGTCTTTTTATAGATGACTTTGTCTTTTATAGAGATGCTGACACCTGACATACAGTGTTTTCACTCCCTGCCCCTGAAAGTACTGCCTTTTATTTAAAACTGCTCCCTGAACGGCTTAAAACTTGAGCTAAAAATTCTGGGGAGAAAAAAAATCTCCAACAAACCATAAGATGTTTCCATAATGACCTTTCCTTGTAATTTGTAATTATTACAAAACTGTAATATGTAATCATGATTCAAAACCGTAATTCAGACCCTCACCCAAAAGACAGTGTCCCCATCACCCAGGTTTCTCGAACACCAAACAACCTTTTTCAGACACGTTGTAAGTCTCCAGTGAGTAGATTTATGGCTTCTTTAGAAGGTCTGCTTTGCTTAATGAGTACAAAATCTATGTGAATTTGAATTTGTGTATTCTCATTTCTGCTTAATAAATATGAAAATTTATGTTTAATGAGAATCTACTTTTACCCCTCTCTGCCTTCCTTAATGAGAGCTAATTGAATAGAACAATCTTCATTTGGCAGGACACATCATGAGGGCTTGTCTATACTTAGAAATTTACTGAGATAACTAATCTGAAATGGTTGAGAAATATCCCTACAGCTTTTCTACCCAAATAGCTGTTTCAGAGCAATTATTTCAAATGAGCTATTTTTGTAAATTTCAAGTGTATACAAGTCTCCAAACTAATATCTGGCTGGCATTACATGCCCAACTAGTTTTTATGGATCAACCTATTTGATCTGGTGAGTAAGTCACACTGCAGGAATAAAAAAAAGTAACTTTGGCTCTCATTTGCCTTTATGCTAATGCATGACACGATAAAAAAAGAGCATTACTGCCTCTGATAATTTAACTATATATGACCTGGATATTGATTCCACAGCATCAGGGGCAAATTCTAGCCCCATATATGTTTAAAGGTACTATACAGGCTATTTTTATTAAAATCTTTCACCTTTTCACTTCTGATTAGGACTGAATTATTTACTTCTCAGGAGTTTTCTGTGCAATTTAGAGATAGCTAGGCTGCTGTAACTTTCAGAGGTACATTAGTGTGTTATAAGCCTTATTTTAGGTCCTTGCTGCGCTCAGTCTAAGAACGGCTATGAAGTTTCAAAGCTCACCAGCATTTCTTTGAGGTCTGGCAGCACACCAAAACAGCAGACTCTGCTAAAACAGCCTGGATTCGGCAGATGTGGATTGATCCTTTCTTGTTCTGTGTGAGAACCATTTCCCTCAGCATGACCACTGCTTTAATCTTGTATTTTATACATAAACAGAATGGCAGATTTTACAGTATAATCTGTTAGGCACAGCAGCCTTTTAGAAGAATGAATCATTAACCTAGAAGCTATGTTTAAGTAAAAAGGACAGACAACAAGAAAGGGGGAGAGAGAGAGAGAGGCAGAGAGATTGGTTTTGTTCATGATTTAACACACAACTGTGGTCCACTCGCCTCTGAAATGCATTGCTGGAGACGAAATAAACCTCACTATAAGCAGGGCAGGAAAAAGTATCAATACAAAAGAGCTCGAGGAGCCTGGGGAGAGAGGGGGAGGAAAAGTGAATTTTAAAATTTTCTCTCCTGCTGCATTTCTGAAATGTAACACATAATTTTATGGTAGTAATGTTCTTGTTGCCATGCTGGTGTAAAGAGAGAGAAGAGAAGGCATGTTGAGAAAGGCAATAACTCTCAATAGAGTAACTGATATAAATGGGGGAAAACAAAGAAGAGGAAACAAAGATGTTATGGTTTTCCTTGTATTCAAGTAAAGCAGTTTAATAAAAACCTTCATTCCAGTACAACACCAGGTCATTTTTGTTTAGAGGATAACTAAATTGCAGCTAATGCTGATATATTAAACAGTTTGCAAAGGGAGAGTTTCTAAGACACTTTCTCATGTATACTACTCTCTGTCTTGCATCAGGCTGGGCCGATTAAATGTAATGTAATTTGCACCTTGTTCAAGTTTATTTTACATTGTAATGTTATTAGTGTAAGCAAGAATCAGACCCTTTGCTCTTAAACTACTCCTGAAGATGGCTTAGAGACCCTGTGAAACTGACCCTACTCATTTACTGCCTCCTTTAATAAATTTTCCTCTCATTTATGAGTAAAAATGTGTGTGTAAACGTATTGACATCACAGGAGCATAGCTGGAGCAGGAGAATCTGTGTTAACATTGCAATAATGAAGGCATTTATGTTTGTGCATCACGTGCACATGAAACTTTCCTTCTCATTGATTACAGCAAGAAGGGTGTTAGACTGACCCATTATTATCTTTAATGTTTTGACTGTGTGTTGCATTTTCAAATTTGACCCTTTAAGAAGAGAGCATGAAAAAAAGGAGGTCTTTCAACTTGTGGTTGGGGTATTTTCCAGCATATTACATTGTGTAACTTGAACTTGTGCTGCTCAATTGTTCACTGCAGTTGGTATTCCCAAATGCACATGCAGCCTATGTGAACAACAGGTTTTTTCAGCCATTTCCTGGGAATTGTTTTATATACCTGAGTCACCAGAAATGACTGAGCTAGATCAAAGTAGAGCTGGAGTGAAGTCATCCAGTTGGGTGGCTGCTCTCATGTGTCCTAATATAATTTGATGACGCAGTGAAAGAACATGTTAATGTGACAGGATGCATCAAAAGAAAGAGAAATATGTTTTCAGGGAGTTGATGTCACCTTAGGCATGACCAAGTGCTTGTATATACATGGAGATACCTGAAGAAATGTCCATGGCTGTCTATAAATGACATCCTGCTGACCTGCCTGTGATGGACGACCATCATCAGCTGGGTTTCCTATTTGCTTCAGAGAATGAGCAATAACTCTTTTTTTTTCCACTCTTCATTCAAGCTAAGGTATTTGTAAACAAGAAGCAAACTCAAACCAGATGGGATCTTACTTTTCATAATGCAAAAACCAAATTATTATTTAATTCTTCCAAATTGATTTACTGTGCCAGGCATCTCTTCTGTTGTTAATGGTAGGAATGGAAGAATTTGGGGCTTTATCACCCCATCCCAGAGCACAGACTGGCTTATCTCCTAGTTCTTACAACTTCTTTCAGACAGGCACAGAGATGAAGCTGCAGATCAATCATATTCCAGGCATTAGAAGCCTTTCACAGATGACATGCACACCTTTACCTTCCTATCCTCCTTCAAGGCATCTCTACATTTTAGAAAAAAAGGTGGAGTTATGATCCCTTCCCCTAGTTCTTCAGAATTATTTTTTTAAAATGCTGCAACACCTGCAATTCTGAGATTCTTTGCTATCTATCCTTAATTTCTCAAGTGGATCTCTTGAAAACAGACAGCTGTTATTTTTTCAGGCAATATTTACTTCAATTATGTCATATAGTCTGCAGTTGGATTTTTCTTTCAGAAGAAAATATTACCTCAATATGTATTTACATGTAGGTAAAGTGTCTTTGTATTTAGATTATTTATTTTCTATAGCTAGAATCTTTTCTGTAGCTATTTCTACATCTTTCCACATTGTCTTTTATACTTCCGTTTCTTTTTATTAAGCTTTTTAATATATTTTTCATGCATAACTGTGGCTTCCTCTGTAAACTTTTAATATATAAAGGAAGTTCATTATACAACAAATAAGAATTAGCTGATTTCACAAAACAAAAGGGAAAAACCCCCAAAATAGTAAGGTAGGCCCAAAGTCTAAACTTTGCCTACACATTCAGTCTAGCACTTACACAGACACATGGTTTTATCTGTATGAATAGTCCAACTGAAATCCTGGACACGGGAACTGTATTTAGAACAGTTTTAAGCACTGTTGTGACCAACATGGGTTGTAAGAAGTTTTGCGTTCAAGCAAAAGATGAATAACAACCATGGGTAAATTTAAAAAAAAGCAGGCTAAAGAGTTATCCTGGGTTGTCTGTGGTGTGATTTTATTCCTGATGCCTTCTCTCAGTTGGACAAACTTTAGTCAAAACACACTACTACTGCAGCAGAAGGCCACTGTGAGACACCTTGCTGGGCACCAAGCTTGACACCTTGGTGCAGACAGCCTCAGTCAGATTGCTTTCTTACCTTCCTTTTCCTCCAGAGTTAAATCAAAACTTCCACAGTCAGGACAAGATTAACACATTTGGAGCTTGGGAGCAGAAAGACTGACTCCTTCTGGTTTATGATGCTTGCCTTGTGTGGAACACAAGAGAGGTATCCAGCTAGATTTTTCACGGACATGCCAATCATGAAGAGTTGCCGGGCTTCAACCTTCCTCATGGCATTATATGAAAATCTGTGTAATTCTTTGAAGAAAAATATTCACAGAGGTCACAGCAATTTGCTTCAACAGCTCAAACCTGCTTGCTGTCCTCTAAACGCTTACATTTGGAGGAGGGGATTTGATGATTATTGAAATGAGGTATAGAAAAGTTCACCGGCTGTTCATAGAAGAACAGTGAGGACAGCTGGGTACAGAGATTAATCCAAAGGTGTGACCTGGTAGCCAAATGAAAGGCAAGAGTTTTCTATAGATTGCAGACCCTGAAGTTCTCCTTTATCTTTCTTCCAGAAGAACTTGTGACCTCATGGCAAAGTAATAAAAAAGTAACAGTTCTTTCTCTCAACATGCTATAATCATAAACTCCCTGTCACCTCAATGCTGCACAGATCTGTCTGATCCCTGTGTGTTTAAAGGGCTCATGTATTTCACTGCTGCTCACCTTTTTCGGTTAGTTTGTGGAGCCAGCTGGATTATTTGCCTTGTAGAGCAACAGATTTGCTAATTTAATTCCACTCCGGGCTTTTGCCATACTGCCAATGTGCATACATGGGAGAACACCTTTTACCTTGCAGATTTCACACCAAATGTAATAATTGACCTGTTTTCTTGACACGGAAAAGCTCATATATTTTCTATCTTATTCATTCTGTGCTATTTCTTTTAAAGAAAGTTTGCACTCACAGGAATTAACGCAAATTATTTTGTCTTTTGATAAATACAGTAATCCTCTGTTTCCAGACTACAACCTTCAGATTGGCAGACTTCATGCTTCACTAAGAAACTTATTTTTCATTACATTTGTTTGTGTGTTTTCCTCATGTTTTTATGCCTGCAATGCTGTGATGATTGCAAGCAGTGCCAGTATTTTTTTTTTAAATTCAAAACACTGATCGTGTGAAATCATTCATAAAGAAATAATAAATCGGGTCAGCAATTTTTTAATTCTGTTTAGAATTTCTGACTGCAGGAATTTTGTTTTCAGGAATTATAAAAGTTTTTATCTTGATTTCAAAGTATTAAATTTATTTTTCTCAATGAATAATTCAATCAGCATTAGAAACCAATTGGAAGCTAAAAAAAATCTTGTTATTTCCTGTAAGTTATAATGCATAGAATAGATATGAAATTAAGTGAAAACAATATCTGTTTAAATAAACACATTTTTCCTACTACACATCCATTGAGTTTAAGACGGATTTATTTACTTAATGAGAGCTATCTTGAAGTGTTTTTTCCTTCATTTGTAAAGATATTATGAGGTGTCTATAAATATCTTCTAACACAAATATCAAAACAAAAATAGTATTCACCTAATGAAAAAGACTTACAACACTCACCATATTCTAAGTCTCTGTAATGTAAAAAAGGAAGAAGTTATATTATATTAAACTAAATCCATGGCTAATTGAATAGGCAGTGATATAAATTAACTTTCTGATCAGCAACAAATACACAAAGTGAGCTGCTTACTTAGTAGGATGTATTTAGTCACATATTTTACAGCTTACCAACCAACTGAAAAAGGCAGAGCTTTCTAAAGGGCACAAAAAGGACAGACGCAAACAAAAGCAGAAGATAACTTAAACCAAGTTAACCTCCTTGAAGATTTAAATCATGATTAAAACAATCAATTTAAATCCACAGAAGTTAAATCAGATCAGTGAAAGCTTTGGGTTTGTAAACTTTTCACAGGTATCACAGTGAGACCCTGACATACACCTGCAATACCAGTGATGGTTAATCACAACTGCTCTTATTTTGGAGCTCTCTCCTGGTAATCAAGCTTCACAGGTACTGCTGGCAGCCACACAGTTTGGCCCTGGGCCACAGCTGGATTTCACCCATAGTGTTTAAGGAATGTGCAATCCCAGTGTTTTCAAGCTGTAACCCACTTTGGGGTGATAGGTGACACAAGGCTGGCAGCAGCACTGCTACCATGCCTGCTGGTACCCAGAGAGACATCTGCCCCTGCTCACCCCTGAAACCCTTGTCAGATGACAGTGACCAGCCCCCAGCCCTCAGAGCAGAGAAATGAGACAAAATAATTTTCTCCCAGGGTTTGTAGTGACCAGTCTTACAAAGATGACCATGAACTTCAGGTTCAGAGCTGTTGGCTGGACCTTTCACACCCCTTGCAATGAGGCAGTCCCTGCCCATTCCTGCCCAGGACCTCCTCATAGCTGGAAGGCAGCGAGTATCACAGAAAACATCAACAGGCTTTTGGCTGGACAATAATTCTAACCAGTATTTACCCTTTCTCAAATATTTCTGTCTCACAGGGAGCTGCTACAAGTTGCATTAAGGGAACTTGGAGGTAATGGCATTCCCAGATTTTGTGCCTTTCTTTCTCTTCTGCTTCAAACCAGCCACTCTGCTGCAGGTTGAATTTCTCCTGCAAAGAGAGAGACCTACCTGTAATAAAGTTTACCATGGGGTAATTCTGGTGGAGATAAAGACGTGATTTCTTTGATGCTCGAGATGTATAACCTACCATGTGGTGATGATGAGCCATTTAGAATTTCCTTTTTAATATAAACCCACCACTTTTAAGTCATTTTCTCTCTTGCTGGGCTTGAAAACTGAGTAAGAACACAGTTCAGGCCTCACAAAAGCCTCCAGTCAAGGGACAGGTTCAATAGCTGACTATACAATAGAAGACGTCTGTCTGGTTTTATTTCTGGTAGATGAAGTCACTTTTTGAGAAATTGGATCTATAAAACTTCAGGGCATGATACAACGATAATAAATGCATAGAAGCTTTCATATTTATTAATTGCACATATTATAAGATAGAACCCAGTCAGAGTAGTTTTCTAAATTAGGATCAAGATTTTTCTAAAGCAGCAGCTTTTCCAGCTGCAGATCTTCATACAAAACCCACCAGTGAAGTTTCTGAGCATCAAGAGACTGAAAACTGTGTTAGTATTTGAGACAAGGTAAGACCACCATGTGAAGTGCATAGCTCCTTTAAATTACCTCACTCATATAGCCAAAGACAGACATTAAAAAAAGGCAAGAAGTGACACTTCTAAAGTCTTTTCCCAAATCAGTCAATAAAAAGCAACTTCTAGAGATCACTTTCTCAGAAATTATGTGCAAGTTTCTGTTTACAGTTCTGAAACATGAATGATAAATGGCACAAAACTGTTCTTATTCCTAGCTTAGAAAACAGAAACTGAGACACTGAAAGTTTAAGTAGCTTCTTCAAAACTGACAAAGGACTTGAGAGTACAACTCCTGTCCTTGGTCTCAAGATTCTCCATTCTTTTTCCCATAAGGGGGAGATGTTACTATAATGACTATATTGTTTCCCTTAGAGTGAAAGGCAAGACCCCTTCCACATAATTTTCTTGGTACTGTTTGTTAAATTCCTTCTTGTGGCTGTCAACAGGGAATTTACAAACCAAAACATATAAAGAGGAAGCTATGCCACACGGCAGGTATAAAAAGCAACAGTTCTAAGGATTCATGCAAATATTAAAATGTACCTCCTACAGTTAACTTAGCGTTATTCATGTTTTCTGTTACACTGCCCAGAGGTGTTTCATTGTTTCTTACAAAAGGGATATTTGAGTTTTTTCTTTTGTTTTTATCCCAATAATTAGTCATGAGTGACATTTAGAGATACGCAGGGCGAGATACCCCAATGCATTTTCTTTTGATGCTCCTTGAATTAGGCTCAGTGCTAAAAGAAAACATTTCCCTGCACCCCTCCCCTGTATTTTTAAATGAAAGTCATCCAAATGGCATTGCCACTCAAATCTTACAGTGAAATTCCTCACATGCTGATAGTGCAATGTGGGAATCTCTAAAATTGTCCCCCGTAGGTTCGAATTCAGCCCCTGAAGGTTCACTTGAGTTTAATTTCACTAATCACACGGGGACAGTTATTTTTTGCTCTTGCTCAGCTTCTCTTTCACTTGCAAGCACACACACACACACACACACACACTCTCACTCATGCTGCATCCCTCCCTTTCTGTTGCACTTAAGTCCAGATTCACTCTGACCATTCCCGCTCACAAGCAGAGAGCGACACAGCACCACGGTGCCTAAAGACCATAGGTAGGTCCTTTGCTTCAAGCCAATTTATTCACATTTGCGATGGTAAGATTGATTTTTATCCTGCATTTCTGAGTTTATTTAACTGATTTCAGAAATTGCCACAGAGGTGGGGGCAGAGATCGTCTTCAAGGTTGCTGTCATCTAGAATTTTATGTCCTTCATTTTCTTTCACTCTGTATGCCTGTCACATCGGCTTAACTATGAGTAGCGTACTAGCCAGTACCTCTGGCATACTGTATATTAATAGAATATTGATATAGCCCAAATACTGTTGTGGGATTCATCATTTGGTAAATCTTCTGCCGTCTGCAGTTTTACAGAGCCGTTTAATTAGCAATTTTACAACCTCCTATTCTCTCATTAAATTAATTAATAATTAAGTTCAAATATAGGCATCTTTAATGTCATAATTATATTTCAGTTTTATGGTCACCAGAGTTTAGCTCATTAGGCAAGGTAGTCATAAACCATAGCTCTATTTAGGGGCTGAGGTACTGATGCTCAGGTAGTTTGCTTCTGCTTGGTATTTTTTATCCTTCTCAATTTCTCCTCTTCTTCCCCTGTCCCCCTCCTCTTCCCCTGGTTCTCCAGCTCCCCTCCCTCTCATTGCTCTCTCCTAACACTGGCATTTTTTTTCATGTGGCAGCTCTTTCTCATTCATATGTCATGTTAAAAAAAGTCCCTGGCACACACCCTCCCCTCCCTGTTACTCTCTTTGGAGCAGTGCAGCAATTCTGGCCTGCCATGGGTCCTGTTTCCTTGCAAGCCCTAGGGAACATCACCTCCAGTGCTGGGCACCCAGCGGTGGCAAATTTTGTGTAGCATCCTACGGGGACTTTGTATTCCTTTTTGACTGTGAGATTTACCAAGGCAGTATGTAGTAATGACATTTCACACAGTATGATATGTTGTGCATTGTTTTATGTGTAGTGGATTTATTTCAGTCATTATCACTGATTAAACCAGCTTAGTTGAAAAGGCAAAGCAAAACTTGGCTTTGAAATTGTTCTTATTTAATTTTGTTTGTGCTCACATAACCCAGGACAGCACTAATTATCTCTTTAGTGTAGCTCATATTTCTAATGTAATTCATATGTAAATTGTAATTTAAATCATATGGGAATGTTTGTGTTCCTTGGATATTCTCAGTAAAGAGCACAAACAGTGAATTAAAACTGTTTGGAAATGAAAACTTTATGTTGCCTTTTTTGAACTGTCTTTGATTTCTTTTGGTTTGCTGTTTCTCTAATGAATCATGATTCAATTGGATGGCTAAGGCCAATGCATTTAGTCTCGTCTCTCTGTATTTATGCAGCTTGCTCACTGGCCTGCTTTTCCTTCTGAATTTGGAAGGCAGAGGGGAGCTTTCTGAATGCTCACTATCTTCGAAAAAAAAAAATAAGATGGCTATTATTATTAATAAATAATATTTTTATTACCACAGAGCCTATGAGCATGGCATGGCACGATTTGTTACTCAAACAGAGCTGTGCAAAATGTTATTTCTGGTAGCATATCAGATAATATTAAGTTAAAATTTTCATCCTGACCCAAACTTTTCATCTAATAACATTTTTTTTGCTTAATGCAATATTACTGTCCTCTCTAAAAACTGCTGCTGTCCAAAATGAAGTGGTCTGTTGACATGAGAAGTCAAAATTTATTTGTGTGAGTAGAGCACAGAACAGTTAAAATTTTTCCCAAACTTCTGAAGTTTCAGGACAGGTTTGTTTGCTGGGTGTGGGAGTGCTGCTGTAGTACACTGTAACACCAAACCAGAAGCAAGGTGGGTGCCAGGAAGGTGAGTGTGAAAAACAGCAGGTGCAACTGTGCTACCAGCTCCTGTGGAAGACAAGATGAAGCAAAAGCCCTGAAGGAAACAGGAAGGATAAAAAGTTCCAACGGAAGCATAACTAAACCTAAAGAGCTAGCAAGTTAGCGAATGAGGATGTCAGCTACACCTTTCTTTGCTGGAGCTTCCCTTTACATTTCCTAGGCAAAACTGTACTCACCACATCACGGGGAAAATTAATGAGTGTTTCTCATTCTGCCAACAGAGATCTTTGCCCGGCCCATGCCAAATGAAGTTGTCTGTGCTGTATGGACAGACAGCTGTACCAGGCCCAAAGTCATAGCTGTGCCCCAGCAAACGGTGACATGACCTGCCCCTGGCCACACAAGAGTGTGTTTGCAGTGTTCACCAGGTTTTATGCAGGAAGCTCATGACATGATGGTCCTAGAAGCCTCTTGCCATGGACAGCTGCTGCTCAGGCTGGTATGCAAAGCCTTCAGAGGGGAAAAATCCTGAACTTCCTGCCAGCCTCTCTGTTATTCATGGGTATTGCTGTGGCCAGAAGAGAGGTAAAGCTTTGAGGACACATATTTGTATATTAGTCCCTGCTGCTGTAATGCCAAGCTCTGGGAGAGGGGCCTTGCTGACCAGTGGGAAAGATTGCATCTGCCAAGAGAGAGGCAGAGGGCTCACACCAGTGAATAGGCTCACCTGCTTTGTAACATCCAATCTCCCCATTGGGAAAAGTGCTCCCTAATTACAGCAATCTTGTCTTCCTCAGGCTTTGGGAAGCCCTTACAGATAAGCTCAGCCCAGCAAAGTGCAGCGTCAGGGCGCTGTGTAGCACAGCTGAGCAGAACGTGGGCAAGGAGAGCAGGAGGGACCACTGCCCTGGCTTGGCTGTGACCACAGAGCCCTCCCGGAGCCAGGTGCCCTCCAGGGAGGGACACTGCCACATCTAGGGCACACATTTAAAGCACATGTGCACACACTACACGTACACGCACACGCACTCCCCGTGACGACACCAGAGCTGTCCGAAACTATTTTCAATAATTGATTTGCTGTTTAATTGAACATCATGACTGACTAACATAGCTCATTACTTTACTCATTAGTTAATTATCGAAGAAAGTAGGACAAGTCAATAAAATGAAAGGCTGTAAATTCCAATACTAATTAGCACCATTTCCTCAGAGACATATTTAAGGGCAGATTGGCTACCCGAATGTCCCTGGACCTTGTAGATGAAGGGAAAGGGTAGACTTACCATAAATCTAGATTGCCGGCAAGCAAGGCTCCTCAGCAGTAAGTAGTCAAGTACACAGGTGCTGAGCTACCACGAGGCACCCTATTTGAACTGGAATATTGGAACGCAAGCAGCACAGAAATTCCTATTTTTAAAAGAAAAGGAGGGGGTGGGGGTGATGAGGGAGGGAGTGCTCGCACACCAGAGAGGATCCATATTTAAAATAAATTATGCAAACTGAACTACTTCTGCAGAGTGCATTTGCTTTCCTAAGGTCTCTTTCCTGGTCTCTCTCACAAGCATACACTTTATTCTCTTTTTTTGGCAGTCCAAATCCTAGTCAAAACATCAGAACATCCTTTCAGAAGTGGACAAATTTTTATGTGAGGATTCTAATTTATATTTCTTATTTGTGTTTTGTTTTGTTTTTTTTTAATAAACTGCTCCAGTAATGGAAATTATATTCTCTTGTTATTGCTTTGTATTATCTTTGTATTATCTGTCTTCTCTATTATCTCAGAATTATTTTTGTATTCTTTCTAATTTAAAGCAAGTCTGATATACCATCTGAGGCAGAATTTAATGGGTCCAGCAGAGCCTTAAATCAGCAAAAAAGTGATTTAAAACTTATAAAGACAGGCTGAAAGAAGACTGGGAGCAAAGTAGTCTAAGAGAATGCATGTATGTGTATACATATTTGCATGCATGGCTTGTATTTTATATATGCATGAGCACATATACACACATATGGATAGATATTTAAATAAAAGGTGTATGTATGTATATAAAAAAATATATGCAGACACATACCTACATGCACATACATACACACTGAAATATGCCTGTTTAGGGCTCTTATTGCTCAGTGTGGGGAAATTAACAAATTCCTCGAGTTCTGAAGTTTAAAAGCCCCCAGGTCTTTCTGGCTCCCTTTTAAAAATCAATACAAGATAGGACACAGACTATGAAAAGGCTCTGTTGATATACTGGTACACTGCTCAAGAGTTTGTCTAAATTATTATAAACAACTAAGGGATCAAGACAAATAAATTTCCTTAATTCCTTTTATTTGGAGGCATACCTTTCTGTGTCTTCCTCTCAGGAAATATCCACTTGTGAAAAATTAATTTCCAGTTAGGTGAATGGAAATGGAGATCAAAAGCATTACCTGAGCTCAACTTAAGGGAAGAAATCACCCTAAGAATAGCTCTCGGTCTGAAGCTTTAAATATTTAACATTTCTAAAAATATATTAATGGATTAATGTAAAAAAAGCTAACAAATGTCAGTTACTTGACTTACTATATTTTGTGTCTGCAGTTCTGATTATTAAGCCACAAGTTCTGATTTATTTTCATGTGTTTTAAAAAGTACCTTGCCAAAGTGTTGTAAAGATTGCATGAATTTTTTAATCAGTTTTAAGAATCTGATTTCTGGTACTAATAAAGCATGACTGAAATTTAAATTTAGGGAAGAAGGGGGAAATGCAGTTTTCTTGCTTAACAGAAAGGTCCTAGAAGAAATAATGCAAGGAAAAATTCTCTATTTTAGTAAAATAAATTTTTTTAAAGTGCTATTTTGTTATCCATGTTTGTGAGGGGATATTTGTTTGGACATTCTCTTTGCATTAGTGAAGTAATGAAGGAAAAAAACACCGCCATGTAAAACTGACCTGTGAAAGAACAGAGAGGAAATGATTTCCCCCATTAGATGTTCATTCAGCATAGGCTAAAGCACAAGGTATATACAGCATACACAAGAACTGCACACTTGCTAGGAGCTGGAAATTATAAAGGAGAGCATTCAGAAAAGCAGATGGGATCTCTTTCTTGTTTCCAGAAAGTGCCAAGCACTCTTTGATCCCAAAAATTTCTTTTTTTTTTTTAATAGTTCTGGTTAGGTCATGCTGGATACCTGGTTTTAGTTGAACACCTTGGCTAGAGGGCGCTGGGAAGAGCTCCCAAAAAGAGAAGCCAGCATGCTCAACCTGCAAGAGCTCCACATGCATGATAGGTATGGGAATGGGGAGAAAGCTGTGAGAGAACCCAGCCTCAAGATTTAAGTTGTGCTTTAGAACCACAAATGGCTCTAAATGTACACACATATTCAATTCTTACATTTTACACTGCCATTTGTGGCACATAGTATAATGTACATACGTAATATAAGGTAATCCTCATTTGCATTTTTAACTTCTTTTCTGTGTCTGTTATCAAACGCTCCCAAATTGGAGACAGAAGTTGATTACTGAGTGCAATACCTGGAGCAGTCTGAGCCAGCTGATACAAAATGTGCAGTCTGGAAGTGCTCTGTTGAATCTGTAGAAGTCCTCTTTCCAAGATGGGGCCCCAGGCCCCTGCGGCCTTTAATCAGCTGTAACTGGAGTGAAGCTGTCAGCTCCTGCTTGTATTCTGTCAGCTTCAGTACCACTTAGAGCATCCCTGACAAATGCACAGTGCACATTTAACAGTCAATCTGTGGGCAAGCTTTTGATTTTGCAGGAAACTTTCTAAGGTTCCACTTTCTACAAGGGAAACCTTGCTAAGTTATTAGGGAGGGAAATGGAGAAAAACATCCTTCAATCAAACTCTTTCGTTTTACGGGAAAAGCCAGCTGTTATCTTTTCTTTAGCAGGATGATGGATTGGCTCAGTTCAAGGTGATATCCCAGTTGGTGCAAGACAGAGCAAGGGTTATCATGTGATGATGACACCTCTCCTCCTCTGTCAGTCAAACCCTTCCAGCTGTCCCATTGAACTGCAGCAGCCTGCTATTATGAGGGATATTGTCATAAAAATTATTCACAGTGAAATATTTTTCCATCTCCTGTGTGTTTATAAGTTTTCCATTAAGAATTCAAATTTGAAGGTATTTTCCAGCTGCACAAACTTCCCCAAACACCCTTCCCCCCAAGTCACTTACCCCTGGTGGTGCTTCAAAAACATATAGGTATTAAGTGTCACTGGGATGAGTGACTTCAAGCAAAGCTGTTCCTATCTTTTTAAAATACCAAAAGTATTTCAAAATAAAGCAATGTCCCAGACACAAACAAGAATGATTTTTATGTGTAAATTGTTTGAAGAGTTTTTCCTTATTTCTTTTCTTTCTGATGCCTGGTGACTTTTTTTTCTTTTTTTATGAGTGGTTTATGGGCTAAACCTATTATTTGCTAATTAAAGGTACTTCCTTCTCCTCTTGGGAGTTTATTCTCTACTATTATTTCTTCACAGAGTTTGCTCCTACAATATCCCTGCTGTAAATGGAGCTGAGTCTTTCCTAATGGTAATAAAAATAAGGCCATGGCACATCCGAGCAGTTTGGAAGGGTACAGAGAGAAGAAGGACAGGCACAGTTTCTTCACAAGTCAAATCAGTCCCTAGCATTCAGTTTCCCCACAGTCCCCATGGTAATGTCATTGCAAGACAGAAATTATTGTAACATTGCAACACTGAGCTCCAATAACCACACTGATCCCTGGGGATTCTGCCATTTGCTGCCCCACAACACGGAAAATTTCCTGAATAGGCTCCTCCCCTAACCCCATTAAAAACACAGTTTTCCCAAGCACAGAACAGCAACTTCTTTGAGGACACTCTAAGAGTCCTCAAAAGACAGTTTGGGATGCCTTCAATACCATTCCTGCAAAATGGGAATGAAAACACTTCTGGTCTCCTAACCATATGAAGATTATGGCAACCTCATCCAGACAGAAATTAGGAAATTAATTCTAAATTAATTAGAAGTTAAATTAAGCATTGGAGTAATTAATATTTATGTGGCACCAATATGTAACTATTTATTACTACTAGAACAAATGTTGTTGGTATCACTTTTATTATTGGATTTTTTTTAAAATTATTGTAGCACTTAGAAACCCTCACTACAGATAAGATCATTGTTGCACCAGTGAAACAGAGCAAATCATGGTCTCTTCTCCAAAGGGTGAAAGACCAATGGCTGTACTTAAGGAAGCATTTCTGGTCCTACCAATACAGAGTTGCTTAGTGAAATCTGGAAGATAACTTTTAAAAAACATTATTAATTCCTGTGGTTTCCCACGGCAGTTAGGTGCCTAACATGCATTAAAACCCAGGCTAGGATTAGGGAACTGCAACCAGTGACAAAGGAGATACACATACACTGGCAGACTTAATAAATTGAAACAGAAGGCACAGCTTTAGGAAAAAACAGCAGCAACAAATGTTTGCTGACTTCAGTTCAGGAATATTTCCAATCATACTTTAGAAGAGAAAAAGTTTCACACAAAGTCAGCCTACCCATCTCGCCAAAAACAGTCAAAGCCAACCATCTTTATTGCACATTAAGTAAGAGTCAGACAAGCAAGGAAATAAATGAATGTTTATGCATGTATATATTTGAAGAACCCTTCTCTCCTGCAGTTGACATTCATCAAACTCTCACTGCTTCTCCTAGTCAATTCTCTCCTTCAATTAACCGATAAGTCAATTTGTTCCTTTTCCATCAGAAAATCCCCTGCTCAGCAAAAAAATGCATCATTTCACTATCAGATCAATTCACCCTTCCTTCTTGCTGCTCAATCAATAATCTCTGCATGTCCTAAACAACAAACAGGTCACTGGAAAGAAACCTGCCTAGGAAGATTCTCTCCTAATTTTTGGCATGCTACCTACATGTGGTTGGCTTGCCGGACCCTTCCTGAGCACACAATCATGGCAAACATTCAAAATAATACTGTAGGTAATTGGATTTTAAGACAACAGAAAGATCTGAACTGAGCTTTTATTTCCAGTAACAGTGCAGGTCTTTGGAAAGCTGGTGATGTTAAACCAGAAATGCATGCAAAATTTCACAATATAAAAATCAAATTAAAAATTGAGAATGCAATGACAAACTGCACCATTTTTAGGCAATATAAAGCTTTTACAAACCATTATATCCCATTGAACTTTTATGATTGAGTTTGATAAAGTTAACAAGAAATGCACATACCCAAAACTCTAGACATCCATAGGTTGGAAATACAGACAGCTATGCAGAAAGAAAAAAAATAGTCTTCAAATAAACAATGGTTGTAAACCAGGCACTTTTCATTTGACTTCACCAGAAACAGTCAATAAAGTTCAGTACATTCAAGATGTCTTTTCAAATCCAAAATGTAAGGAAATAGGACATTATTAAAAACACAACTTCTCGGAGAGGTTGCACCTTCTGTACAAAGCACATACACAGGTACCAACCCAACCCTGAGTGAAACACAAATACCATATAACGAGACAAAGTCACAATGCTCAGCAGATTATGGCATTAAGTGAAAAATATGAGATGTTTAAATTATATAAAATAATTAGGACGCTGGTATCGGTGCTTGCAGCACAGAAATGGCAAGGAATTCACAGTCGCCAGAATTTTTGGCAAACTACAAGCACTCTATTTGATGATCAGGGAATAAATTTGGTGAGATTATATTTTGGGGGGGGTTCTCCAACATTTAGAAATATAAAGATATAAAATATTAACTGCTAAAAGAGATGGATCTTCACTTAATTCTATTTTAAAATTCAGCTGAAGGTTTTTTTACTTTAGGTTTGGGGTTTTTATTCCCACTTCAATTGTTTGATCTCTCTAGCAGTGAGGCAGGATATGGTTATTATACTTCCAACTGTGTATCAAAATAAAAGTGAAGGTTACACCTTTTTCTCTGTGATATATTAAGATTTGTGAATATTTTCATAACTAGAACATTATTTGAATATTTATGAAAAAATATCCATTAAATGCTAATGAGTTACCATTCTCATTCAATAGCTGGTTTCTTAATCTGGTTTGCCACTAACTGATAATCTCAATGTAGTAGTCCAAGTTAGTTTTTTAATAAACTATTCCAGTAATGGAAATAATAAAAAATTTCCAGCTGAATATTTTGTTTAGGGAAGAATGAAAATTTGAGGCAAGACAAACTATTCATAAACACGTGCTGAACTTTGTTAGTAGGTCACCTGAAACTAGAAAGAAAGAAAATTGCAAAAGTGAAACTGCCCCTTTCCCCTCATTTTAAACAATGTTTCCAGTTATTGCCTCAAACAGATTCTTTTTCATGCTTTGGAAAACCAGGTCTCAATTTAACCCACTTAAATAATTTCTGAGCAGCTCTAACTTATAGACACCAAAATTTCCCTAAAAACACCCAGGGAGCTGTGGTCTCCTTTGGGAACCCAGCTGATTTTTGAGTGCCTTGCAGCTGGGAACATCATTTGCGTCAAAGAGCTCCTGGTGCAAGGGCTCCTCCCAGCAAGGATGTGGCGTCTTCATTTACGCACCAACAGTACCTTTGCAATGAGGTGGGACATCCCACAGCACTTCCAGTTAAACTCTCTGGAGTACAGGGGGGACCTCATTGCTCTCTACAGCTACCCAAAAAGAGGTTGTAGCAAGGTGGGGGTCGGTTTCTTCTCTCAGGTAACAAGTGACAGGATGAGATGAAATGGCCTCAATCTTCACCAAGGGAGGCTTAGATTGGATATTATGAACTTTTTTTTTTCACTGAAGGGGTGGTCAGGCACTAAAACAGGCTGCTCAGAGAAGTGGTGGTATCACCATCCTTGGAAGTGTTCAAAAGTCACGTGGATATGACACTTGGAGTTATGGTTTAGCAGTGAACATGGTGGTGCTTGGTTAATGTTGGACTTTATAATCTTTTCCATCCTTAGCAATTCTATGATGGAAAAGAGATGGAGATTACTGTTGTAAAAGATGCTACAAAACATGCAAGCATAAGAAGCATGTTTTCAACTGAAAATCTAGAATAAGATACAGATTATTTGAGGCAAAAATATCTTTACTTTTGAGACTACTTAGGTCTACATTTATAGCGAGTGGCTCACGGGTCAGGCACAAAGAGTTACAGTGAATGGGGTGACATCAGACTGGTCACCTGTCACTAGTGGGATTCCACAGGGCCCCGTCCATGGCCCTGTGCTCTTCAACATCCGCATAAATGACCTGGACACAGGACTGGAAGGGACACTGTGGATCCCTTCCAACTCAGCATATTCTGTGATTCTGTGGTTCAGAAATCCATAGCATATAGATACATATTTCACATTATACAGTTCATACTGTGAACATGTACACATTGAGTCTCATTTGAGACTGACCTTCCGTAATATAGACGTGAATTTATTTTGGATCATAGCTGATTATATGTGTCTTAAAACTCCAGAATGGGGAAATAATCTCTCCTTGAGCTGCCCTGGGTTGGATAAACATGGTTTTCACAGTATTATCCCACGGGTGTAAGAACTGCATGGTGAGGAGGGAGGGGAGAACCAATCTGTGCATAAGATTTTGGAGGGGAGAGAAGATCACAAGATACAGATTGTAACTCCCACACTCTTTGTGATCATCACCCAATGGTTGTCATTTAACTTTAGAGGAAAGAGAAGAACAATGGAGAAGACATAATGTCTCTTTTTGACTAAGCAGTTTACTTGTAGGTTGTGTGGCAGCAGGGAACAATGCCCATACATCACTTGACCAGAAAGATATTTTAACACTCTTGCCCTCAAAATCCTTATTTTTGTTATCCACAGGGCTTATGATTTCAATTCCCTTCTCCTCCATCCCCTTCCCTTCCAGCTCCCAGTAGAAGGGAAGGTTGGTCCAGCCTGCTCCTGGCCCCAGGGAGGAGGTGGCAGAAGGCTGGCTTTATTTACCTTAGCCATTTCGCCATGTAATCTGGGTAATCATGTGGCTAATCGGCGACACGGAGGAGCCCCCCATGCCGCAATTCACAATGCCAGCCTATTCATATTTCATACAATAGGGTATTTAAGTCATCCCATGCCTTGCCAAGGCGATTGCGCTGCCTTTGTTCTGATGTTTTCGGCAGGGGTCTCCGGCCCTACTCCCTCTTTCACACCAGCATATGTCCTAACTCTTGCCTGCTGCAGCTGGACAAGGGCGGTTGTTTTTGTTTTGTTCTTCAAGACCAACAAATCGATTATGGTGGTGTGAAATGTGGGTTAAAACAGTGCCCACATGTATGCATACATTACCCATTTGCTACATTGCAACTTCACAGCAAGGTGACTGATGAGGCAACAGTGCTCATGCTCTTCCATTTTGAATGGGCAATCTGTTAAGCATAAAAGGAAATAATAAATAAAAGACTGACTGGCCATATTGTTTGAAAAATGACTCACTATGCTATATCAAAGTGAAATTAGAAGTACTGCATTAAATTAAATGTACTGCAATTTTATAGAATGATCAAATCTGGTTTGTAACAGAAAACTACAGGGTTCACATGTATGGATATAGAAGATTAAATTCAAGCCACATTTCTGCAATAAAGATATTCACCTTTATATGCTGCCTATCTCACATTTGGCATGTAGTGAATTCAACAGCCTAACAAATTATAGGATCTGATCTCATCTTTGAACAAAAAAGCCCTCAGTAAACTCCTGCAATTCAGGATTTACCTCTCATAAGGGTGTGTTGACATGTGGGTAGGAATTGGCAAGGAGATATTGCCTTCATTTCCTCAGCTTGACCATCAGCTCTCTTCCATCCCTGGCTAGCAATGGCAAAAAGTCAATTCTCTCCAGATACTCTTTTGCGGCCTGTACACACAGATCTTGCGTCACCATTTCTCTCCCAAGGTGTAAAGAAATGACACACCAGAGCAACTGCCTCAAAATTAATACTACAATCTTAGGTTAATGTCTGGAACAGAAATTAATTTTTTGTTTTTATGAATAACCCTAAATGCATTATAATGTAATTTAGGCAATTAAAGAGAAATGTCATATGACGTGCTAGAAGATCTCATTCATTCCTGGTTCAAGTTCTGGTGCTGAAACATGTCAGTCTTGACTTTTCTCATAAATACCAGAGCCATGTTCCTTGGCTTGTGTTCAGCATAAGGAAGTTCACACTTGTGGTCTGTATTGTGATCAGTTTTCATTTTTTACTCTAAAATTGGGGAAAAAAAACAATTTTGAGTCAATTTTCCATAGAAAGCTAAGTTTTCTATGAAGAGGTAATTAATTAGCACACGTGCTATAATTTAGAGACTTATAAATAGTACTGTATGGTGTAAAGTACACAATGGGAAAAATTGTACGACATGGTAAGCTAGTTTTTTATGTGTTTAACTGTAAAGCTAGAAACCAGGAAATTCAAAATCTTGAAGGAAACAGACGGCATGACACAGACATATTTAAAATTTCATTTTGGTTTTCAAAGAAGTTACAATATCTTGTTTCAAAATACAGCTTTTTAATGTCAGAATTTTGAAACCTCTATTTCTCTCCCCCCCCCCCCCCCC
>VZTX01012313.1:161617-201216 GCA_013400915.1 Pardalotus punctatus
CCCAATGACAAAACAACTAAAACGAATAAAGCTTCTCAAAACTAATCTTTCAAAGCAGAATCTGGCACTAGAATGTGCAGCAGCAGATTATCTATCCATACATGTCCCACTGAAATCAAGCAGATTTTGTTCAAATTGCTAGCAGTAGAATTTATACCACTCAAAAACGATCTTAATACAGCTAAATCTGCAAATGGTTACCTCCCCCTGCACCCAAACAGCAGGGACACAGCTACAGGAATATAAATGTGCTAATCCCAGCACGATGTATTCCCACATCTCCCTGTATCAAATCATTCTAAAGGGTTTTCGATATACAAGTTAATTAGCTACAACGAAGCAGCAGAGTAACATCTAATGAAGACCGGGGCTTAAAATACCAGAAACAGCCTGTTGTACCCTTTCCCCCATCTTTAATAGCAACATATTCTTTTGAAATAGGTTACAGATATAGTTCAAGTATAATTTAACAAGAGACAGGTGGCATTTAATGAACAAGATTATTTTGATTGTATGTTAAACATAATGGACATTTTAAAATATGTATTTTCAACAATATATACAAGAACACCATTTCTATATTAGCACCTCAAAATGCTAGTGCCATACAGTATCTACCTATCTATTTATCTATCCATCTATCTATTTATCTATCTAAACACATGTAATGCTGAGTAAGAAGGTGACACCATTTTTTTACTCAATACATGACATTACACTCAAATTACATACTCTGTTTCTCATTTTTTAAAACAATTAGTGCATGGAAAAGCAGTTGTGTACGGTCTACAGAGAAAAAAAATAAATCTCTCTAGAATTAATTACACAAAATTAAAATTATATGAACACAAATGTCTGCATCTTACAATTTGCAGAGATAAGTTAAAAAACAACACAAGAAAGTAAATTTAATTACCTAAGAAATATCTGCTAGGTTCAGAAAACACAGAGCTGCATGTTTCAGACTTAACTAAGAAATTAAAAGCCCTAATTAATTGAATTAAGGTCCTGATCCTGACTGGAAGTGGAAGTCAATGAGAGTTTATCCATGTGAATCTCATAGCTGGAGTGGGACTGAACCCTCCCTTTTGCTGTCTATCACGAATGAAACTCAGCTCTTAATCCCACCACTTCATTAGCACCTTTCCAGCACATTATCTTTGCCCTAATCCTTCTGTCACTTTGGGGATTCAGGGTCATTAGAGCATTGAAGGGTCGATGTTATTGTCGTGGAGGTGTGAATTGATCACTAAGATGACAACTGGTGACAAGTGCACTTTATTAGTCTGCTACTTTGCCTCTTAATTGCTACTGATTAGCCTGTCTGTTAAAAAGGAAATTTGGGCTCCTTCTGCCATTGCCAAAGATTACACTGCTTTCTAATAGGACCTCTCCCTCTAAAGGAGCCCATTTAGGCACAGTATATTTGCCCTACTCAATGGAACTATTTATGTGAGTAAAATCAACAAGGTAGGGCTTCGGCCCTTTAACCTGCCCATTATATTTTGTTTAGCTTTTGCTTGAGAGAATTTCTCTGTTTAAAAAAAAAAAAAATCAAGTATTTCTGATTGCTTCTTTTCCTTTCCAAAGTCAAGAATAGGATCATCTTTCTTTTTCCAAAAGTCCCGTTTTAAATGTGGCTATTCTTATTTTTGAATGGATTTCCCAGAGGAAAAGCTGGCTCTCCAAACAGCACATTGCATTTAAACTACTCTTTAAGACAAAACAACAAGAAACCCACCCCCACAAAAAAAAACAACCAAAACCAAAAACAAAACAACCAAACTTTGCATCTTGACAGATTTCACGTTTCAAGCCTTAATTTCTGTTAACCACAAGAATTACACTTGTTTAGTTTTATAGAACTCCCTGTTTAAAATAGGGTAAGAAAGGAAAAGGAAAAAAAAAATAAAAACTTTTCAAACTAGATAGCTGGGATAGCAGACAAATCTCAATGCAACATAAATGTACTATCATACTTGCTCAACAGTGACACTCTTTGGATTGCTGGTGGGTTTGCTTCATACCAGTGTAAGCATTTCTATAAGAGATCATGCTTAGCAGCAAGGGAAAATGAATGCAGAACTCCGAAAACTCTCTTTTCTCTTTTGTCAACATTGATTAAAAAAGAACAAGGACAACAAAAAGAAATCAACTCCCAGATCTCTTATTCCTGCTCCAAAACCTACATAAAAATCAGTCTCTGTATTGCACTCCCATTCCAAAACCAAGTGCTAAACCTAAACTGGCAAAAAATAAGAACTTTAACAAATGTCTAATCTTGAATTTTATACTGGAGACATTATAATATAAATCTAAGTGCTCAAGATGAATATTTGACCTTCCCGAGTCATCTGGAGTGTTCCAGGTTATTTTACAGGATCAGTATTTCACATCTTAATTTTTAAGGATGACACATCTCCCATGAAGAAAAATTGCTACATAAAACTCAGATTGGCTTGTTGACTTTAGTTGTGGTCAAAAGAAAACTTCAAACAGTTTGTGCAATAGTCTGATTCCTCCCTTCCTCTTCCAACCATGTCTATATAGAGCTTTTGCAGAAGCACTTGGTTTGCTTATTAAGAAAATTTGACCATGATGGGAACCTTTAATTAATTTTTTATTTGATTTCACTAGAGAAAAAACAACAAATACCTATGGTATTAGTTGTCCAAGAGTAGCTTTACATGCATGGTCCTGTTTAAGAAAAACAAAAGTTCTTTCATTTTATCTCCACAGGTTCATACAAAGCACATCTGCTCCTGACTAGAGTGTTATTTGGTCTCTGGTCCCGCTGTATTCTTCAAAAAGAGAACCTGATCTTGATATTTGGATGGAAGTCCCTGTAGACCCCATTCTAAACTGTAGCTACTTTAACTTCACTAGTTTGGGTTTGAAAATGTTTTAATTTAACAAAGGCACAGCCCGTATGTGGTCAACGTAATTTCAGTCTGAGTGACTCACCTCAGTTTTCATTAACAAGTACCTTAAGAGCTTGGCTTACCTGAAACAAATTGGCCTGTGTGGAAATAATCCCCACACCAACTGTGAGACTTAGGGGGTTGATGAACAATTTGTTTGGGAGACAAAACATATCTGTGAAGAAAATGGGAGAAAGGGAGCACTGTCAAGGTCACTTCTGAAACCAATATCAATGCTTGCTTTACACAGCCTGCTCTAACAAATATAGCCTTAGGGAATATCTGGTACCTGGCAGCATTTCTGGAAACAATCACACCTGGATATTCCTGCTAGAAGATGCATCCTAAGAAACAGAAGGCACTGTAAAGGCACTGAGACAGACTGGTACAGTGAGAGGTAGCTGAGATGTTTCTGTACCATCTCCATGCTGATGCCTCAAAATTCGGTTCCCATGGAATGTCATTACCTTCCTGTAACAGAAAACCAGTGAGCAGCTTCCTGGAAGGAGAGTGGCTGAATAACCATAATCTGATCATTATGATTTAGGTAAATCATAAGGTCATGTCATTTTTTGGTTTTAAAAAAAAAAATAGGTAAGTGTTGCCTGTTCATCTGAACAATTTTTCCAGGGGTTTGAGATCTTTCTCTTTTGCATTACAAAACATGGACTCTCTGTAGGACAGCTTTTAAGCTTTAGTAGAATTAAGCGTCAGACATCAATTTATGTGGTTAAGCCACTCCATGCTGTTGAGTTCTTTGCCCCAGAACTCCTCACAGGTCAGAAAGGTTTTGTCCTCTTATGGAAATTTCCACTCTATTGAAATCTAAAATGTACACAAGTATCTGTCTTGCAGAAAAAGAACTAAACCAAACAAAACAAAACAAATCAAAAGAACTCCAAGTCAGTAAAAAAAAATCAGACACATCTTCAAGGAAATTTCTATCAAAGAAGGTAGACCTTACATGATATGGGACAAAATTAGCCCAGAAAAAAGATGCTGAACACCCTGGACAGGGGAAACTCAGTGTATTGCAGTGGCTAAGTGTGCCAGCATGATGGCCCAGACAGGACGGCATCGTGTGGAGAAGCAAATAGGTAATATTAACTCTGTCTCTGGTAATGAGAAAAGCACTGCTGGAAAATACTTTTATGTCCATACATAAAAAATGGGCCAAATAATTGGAAAAATTTAGAAGATTCACACAACTAAAGGACTGAAAAATAAGACCAAAAAATGGGAGAAGACTGTAAATTTCTCCTGGAGGAAAAGGTCTAGTATCAAAAGGGAAACTATGACCTCCTGGCTAAAAGCTAGAAATAGTTATACTTTGAGCAGGAGGGCATATATTTTTCAGGAAGGCATATATTCCTTTGCAATGACTGAATAGAGACTGTTGAATAACAGCTGATCCACTCTCACAGGCAGAGCTGAACGATTTTCTGAGAGACTTGCTCTTTTCAAGCAGAGCATCAGCAGATGACAATACACCAGAGCCAGCTCCAGGGTCCCTGTGGCAGAGAGTGTATCTGATGACAGCAGTGATCAGATCTAGACTTAGCATCTCTGTAGGAAATATCCGTAATACTACTGATTTTCTTCCACCTCCTGAATAATTCTGGGGTTTCTTCCCTCCCATGTTCTTGGCTCCTCACCCTATTTTTCCAGTGCATAACAACCAGGCACAAAGCAGCTACTGTATATCCAAGGCCCTGTCACAAACAGCCCTACTAAATGAGCCTAAGGATGCCATATCATCATTCACAAAGAAATTAAAGTTGTCTTTTCTTTAAAAATATGCTGATATTATGCATTGGTGTTAGCAGGACTTCCAGTTGAAGAGATAGCTGTTTGGATAGGCAAAACGTATGAAGTCCTGGTCAGATTGATAGATTAGCTCAGAGCACTGGCATTTGGATTAAAGCAGTATAGAAATGAATCTTATATTTGACATTTAAAACACTTTCAAAGGGAACCTTTTCCACTGCCTGCACTTTCTTAAATCACAGCACAAAGAACTGCCATGGCAGAACAATGTGAGAAATTACTATCCAACTGCTTCTCTGTTTTCCCACGTTATGACTGAAGACATTAGTCCCTGAATCATTTTACATCCTGGCATTATGTGCACAACACTGTGTGCAATAAACAGACAATGCAACAGAAAAAAAATTTGAAAATTCATTTCTCCTTTCTTTTGGACAACATCTAGAATATAAATGTGGTTTCTGGCAGCTCCAGTTGAAAGAGAAAAAAGAAAAAAAAGAAAGGCTGCCTTCGGACAGCTATGACTAAAAACTTTAGATTTATATAGTCTGACTCCCATTTCCTGCATGACCTTGGCAAAGTCACTTATTGTAACATTTTCCGAAATGGATGCTATTTCCTCAGGCTTTCATTCTACTTCTCATCTCCAGAGTATATGACTGTTTTGCATGTGCAACCAATAGCAAAAGTAAAAGTCTCAAGGGACTTTATGGAGTCTCTGGATCTTGATCCTTTCAGAGCTTCAGAGCTGTTTGATGTAACATACGTATAGCATGATTTGTTACCTGTTCCAGGACTTCTCCTACAAAACTTTGGGTTTATGGACTGCCAGAGTTTTCGAAGCCCAGTTTGAGACTGTTAAGTCATCCAGACGAAGTCAGTGAAAGACACAGTAGTTTTAAAATATCAGATCTTTTTTCCAACTAATTTCTTCCCCTCACATGACAGGAAGCATTTCATTACTGAAGAACACAAAGCTGAAAAGTGGGTGTTTCATCTCCCCCTTATTTCTCAGCTCTGAAATCAGGGCCCTAGATATTTTTAAATGGTTGAGGCAGAAGAAGTAAGGAGACAACCATTGAACAAGTTGAAGACCTTCATACTTGGAGGAAGTGAAGTGAGATGTTTTATGCATATGCTTTATGAATGAAGGGCTTTGGACATTTGTTAGCAACTTGCATTGATTTATAAGAAACATCCTCTCAAACCCTGATATTAAGGTTAAATTGACAACTGCAATCTCACTCTCCTGCAGTGTTAAATAAATAGTACATATTTTAAAACTGAATGAATCAATCCAGAAAGGAAGGATTATATCAGACTATGAACACAAACAGACCAAAGTTCTGCTAATCTGCTGAATTAGCTATTGTAGGATATTTAATCATAATGCATGTATCCTCTTTATTATCATGAATCTCTTTCCCGCTCATGTTCAAGTTCAGGTGGGCTATCAACCTTCAGAATCAGTAGAAATCATATTTTGGTGAATATTCATGCAAATCTGGCAGAACATGGGAAGTTGAAGTGCTCTAAGGGGGCTGGGAAAAACATCAGACTCTGTTGGTGTTCATCCCACCAGATTTAGATATTCTCTTATTCTTATCTCAGGACAGTTCCAGTTATACCACTCAGGGGTCTCACTGATCTTCATTTTACTGTGCCCATATAGGAAATATCATTTCTCATTGCCATGGCTTGAACTTCTATTTCTTCCTTTCATTTGTGTGTACATCAAACATTCACTAGCTAACATTTCTTCCCTTCTTTTTCTTTCCTTTTTTTTCTTTTTCAGGAATAGATGTAAGCATGTTATCACTTAAATGCTCTACATAGTTCTTGTTAGATGTTCTATTAAGTCAAAACTATGCCAAGGTGAAGATATCCCACGCTTTACGTGCCGGGTCATAAAAACAACTTAGCTTTTCTGAACATTTTGGTCATATGGTTTTTTCATAAAAGTTGAAAATGGTACCAAACTTCTGATGAACTTATTCTTTAGTTTTTTTGAACAGCTCTAACCACCAGCAGCAGGACAGGGGGGGACTGTCTGCCACTCTTACCAGCAAAACTCCACAGGCACAATAATCAGCAAAGAAAGGAAAATGCACACATTTACTCCAGCAGTTAAACCAAGAGGAAATGGAGTGAAAGTCCTCTGTACAGTAGACTATAATATTGCACACCTGTAGTAAAATACTGGCAAGTAACTACATCAGTCACTGTGCTTGCGTTGACTGTCTTTTTCACTAACAAAATCCAATTGTACCAAGTTTAGTCAATAAAATTAATTAAAGTAGATTAGTAAACCATGATGTAGGTATGAAATACAAAAAATTAAACTAAAATATTGGAGAGAGGAGAAAAACAACACCTGGAAAACAACAGAAACTTACAAAACCAAGATTTGAATAGCATCAGAAGAATTACCTCTGGCATTCACTTGAGATTCCTTCAAAATATGAAAAATATCACTGTTCGTTAAAAAAAAAAAAGAGATACTTGGTTCCAATAGCTCTTTTAACTGCAACCTTCTAATATTTTAGAAACAAAGAAACTGCAGTACACTAACTGTTTGAAAAAAATGTGAACACAAACTTTCTAACACCTCAGTAAATACTTGAAAGAGAGCATTACTCCAATATCTGTAAATCAGAGCACTTCAAATTAACCCCACATTCATTAAACAGCTTGCTGATTTTATGTTTTTTTATCATTCTGATACAAGCCTGAGAACAAAAGTGCTTAACAATTCTAGTCAAATAGGATCAGGGCATTAATTCTTGTTTGGATGCAGGAGCAACATAAATCATCTGTTCCAGGCTAACAATTTAAAGAGTGCACAGCGCATTATGTTAAATAAAGTATTAACACTGAGTTAAGAACACCTATTAAGGGACTTTGAGAGTTCTGGCTCACATTACCTTACACCATTTTTTAAAATAACCTTATTCCATCTTTTTAATCCCATAATTATTCCATAACTGTGTTGTCAGAAAACTTGTTTCTAACCATGCATAGCTGTAAGATATCATGTGAACCCCTTCAGTTAAATTCTTGTACTTATTTGTATTACAAACCTGACCTGCATTAGTGACTTTTACATTTTAATATATATGATTTAGTAATTGCAAAATTATTAAATAAAGTGTACCTGATAATCTAAATTTCTGTGGTTTTTGAAACAAACTGCTGAAATAGGGAAGAAAAAAATCAGGTTTTACTTGCACATGCACATACATACATCCACATGTATACACACTATTTAATACATACTTGTGTGTCCCTTCACTTAGGCATTTAGCAAAATTACTTTTTCCCAGTCACTTTTGAAGTCGGTAGATCAGCTATCTGAAACTCTTCTTTCATGACCTTGGTTTTCTTTCCAAGATGTTTTCTCTTAATTATTCTTCATTTCAGTGGATGTACTAGATCCAGTGTTGTGCAGACATTCAGACATTGCCATGGAACTAATTGAGAGCTTTAGGTGCTGAGAGTGTAAGAATTCCTGGGCAGTGCGGCTGATGTGGTAGCAGAGGGAATGGTGGGTGATGCATTCATGAATTTATGCATTGGCTGTGTATCAGGTCAGACAGGCCATACCCATCACTCATTCTGAGCAGAAGAGATACTGCTATCCTAATTGCCTTGCTCCAAGATGTTTTTCACCAAAATAACTTTAAGTTACAGTAGCTGTCATAGATGGCAAATAACAATTTTGAAAAAGCAGGTCTCTTTCTGTGTCTGTTTTTTGACTCTTCAGTACAGAAAAGACAGGGACAAACTGGAGAGGGTCTCACTGAAGACCATTTGGATGGGCCAAAGATTGGAGCCCTACATAGGAGTTAGACTGGATGACCTCCACAAATTCCTTCTAGCCACCATTATTCTATTACTCTGACAGTTCTTCCAGTATATCTTTTCTTTAGAAATTATTTGAAATATAGCCAGAATAATATAGAGACAAAAAAAGTCCCAGGGATTATTCTGGTCTATTCCATTCCTACCTTTTCCTTGGCCAGATTTTCCATCTGACATCACTCCATAAAGCTTTAAGCTAGTTAAGAATATAGCACCTAACCTATTGGATTTAAGTACATTTGTCACAGAAATTGATTGGAACAATTAGCTGAATAAATAGATATAACATATCTTTAAGTGCCATAAAAGTGACATGACTGGAGGTAAATCATATGAATAATTACAGCCAGGAGCCCAGGTTTTCCAATCACTTTCCATACATACTTTCAATTGCAGGGCCTTCTGGTGACTAATTTACCTCTTTTTGTTGAGAAATTTAAGAACAGATTTGCAGTGATGGCCAAGCTGCAAGGTACCAGTGAATGAACAGCAAAAATACTCAAACATGACACTTTTAAGAAACACTGAATTTTGCTTCATCTTGAAACATTGAATTTTGCTTCATCTTTGTTAATTCTCACAAGTATTAATGAGAACATAGCGTCAAGAGAATGAATTTTTATGTCTACAGCTGAGATTAATTCATTTATGAAATGAAAATAATTTTGTGAAACAAATAAACCTTTCTTCAGGCAGAAGTGAAAGCAGTTTATAAAACCTTACTCAATCAGAGAAAATAAGAAGACTGCATGATTGAGATAACTGCTCTGATTTTGTGAACTATTTAATTTTCAAAAGAACTTTCCAAGCAGAGAATCTGCAGGAAAACCAAATATGAACACTGTCTACATGACATGTAATTGAAATTTTTTCATTTAACATTTTAGAAATAAAATTCCATTTTAGAAAAAAAAAAAAAGCTTGATTCTGTTGGAATGGTCCATTGTCAATTTAAAACAAAAGCTTATGGAACAAAGACAATGTAAGTTTTTTCCCCATTTCAGTACATAGCTCAGTGAGCTTTTGAGCTGGGAAGATCCTGAAAATGCCTGGATATAATTTTAAATAAGTGTAAAGAAATTGTTTTCATGGAAATTTATCTGACTTCCCAACCAGCTCTAGATTTCACAGAAATGTTTAAGTTTCTACAAAGTAGAAATTCTACAAAGTAAAATTTGCACTGAAGAGGTTAATTATTACTGAGAAAAAGGGGACTAAATTTTCTGAAAATAATAACCTGTTATTATAGACAGATTAACCATCTAAATAATTTACCAAAGGGATTCTGTCTTTTACATCTTGTAATAATTTAATTTTTTATTTTGGATTTTTTATCTCAACATTTTCTTCTTTATATACATATAAGTGTGTGTGTAACTGTGTCTCGCTCACTCTCTTTTCATATATTTTTATAAACCAGAGGAACAAACCTGAGACAAATTCTAACAGGTAAAAAAACTTTGTGTAACAGTTTTGGCTGACCTTTACTTTCACCCATTTTAGCTTGTTTTATTTCAACACAATTATTTCCCAGTTCACCATAATTATTTTTGACCTTGTGTTTTCTAACAATTTTGGTAAGGCCTCAACTGTACAAGAAGTCATGACTCTATGAGCATGAGCCAACATGTTCTCTTGTAAAGGTATTCTCAAACAAAAGGTTTGGTGAACATCAGGGTAGGGCTTTTGCACACTCCCTGTTTCAGCTGAAAATTGCTGTTGCTTTGAAGGGCCCAAGGAAGAATATGCCTTTTTTTTTTCCAGAACTCAGTCCCAGCTCAGCCAAGAAATCCAGAAGTGTGCCCCATCTTGCTGGTTTCGGTCCCTCTGAATGGGATCTTCCTCTAGCTGTGTTGAAAGTCCCAGCTGTGAGCAAATCCATTTGGAAATGCCAGGGGATGTAAAACAAAAAAAAGGGGTTTAGCATTTGTCTGGTCATTATTACACCAGGCCATGAACTAATGTTACTGATTCAAAATGCTTTCAGACACTCAGTTTATATAAACATGCAAAGTCTGGTGGAGTACCTAAGTATTGTCAGCCTGGAAAAATGGTGAGGATTCACTTGCTGGGTCACTAGCTCCAGCTTCCACCCACATTCATGTCAGGCCCTCAGCTTCTAGATGAAGCCAGAGCAAGTTGCCAACAACAACATACAAGAGATAGCTAGATGTTTTCCAGCCTCAGGAAAAATCTAGTTCAGATGGGTACACTCTGAAATTTGGACCACAGTGCAGATCTGTTCTTTTTTTGTCTGGTCTCTGCCTGTGTGAAACACATGAAGAATTCAGATTCTTACTTTCATTTGCCAAAACAATGCTAGTATCAAGTCAAACATGAACAATATAAAATAAACATCCCTGAATCTTGGTCTAAACTGGAAAAAAAACCCAAACAAATAAAAACAAGTGAGGCTAGCCATGAAGCAGATGGTTGGAGGGTTGGAGTTACTTGGGCAGTACAACATCATTGATACTTACAATACTAAGCGCAAAGATTATGGAGCTCCTTTAGCTTCCAGAATTTATGCATTAGACCGACATATTCTCTTGATTTTTATATGCCAAACACTACTCCTTGCAGACAGGGAACTTCTTTATTTAGACTTCTACAGACTTGTAATGGAGCTCTTCTCAGGTGAATCATACGTGTTAGTTTGAGAGACCAAAATGCTCATATGCCATGGAGATGCAAGGAGGTGGATGAAGATGTCTTTCCCAGGCTCTTCCAGTCATTGACAAGTTGGACTATGACACAGAGATAGAAACACTGCAATTAAGTTCCCTTTAGCTATATACGGTTGAGACTACTTTAAAAAAAAAAATAACGGGGAGGGGAGAAGAAAGTAACAGCCTTATTTGGCCAAGACAGGAATTTTCCAACCATTTGCATTTCTGTTCATCAACAGACACATTAATGCTAGTTTCCATCTCTGTCAAATAATGTCATGTTTTGTGCTCAGTTTGGGTCACATCCTAACACAGGAAGAGAAGGGGCTGGGGCCTTCTAGTGTGTGTTCATTTGAAAAGATGTTTATTCTGTATATTACATCAGTCTTCCACTGGGGATGGTTTTGTTCTCAGCATTCCTCTCCCTGAACCAATTTGGAATCAATGTCTGATCTTCTGCCTCTCTTGCAGCTTGCCTTCAGAGTGTTCTCCTTAAGGAAATTATGCATGGAAATTCCTTTTTAGGAGCTTTCACTGAAACCGCAAGTCTGTATCTGAAATATATACTACTGAAAAATTTTGCCCAAAGCTTTGTCTTGGCTATATAAAGAAATTATAGGTGTGGACGAATTTTTGAATTAGCATGAAAACTGCTTTTATGTGCATATGAGAAAGTCCTTTTGAAACATCTTGCCAAAGGCTTTTTTTGTCTTCTGGTTGTTATAAGAAAACATGGTTGCCCAAAAGAAAAAACCTGATCATGGTTCCACCTTAATCAGATTCATGATCGTGTCCTAATGCAATTTGTCCTAATCCATTTCTAAGGAAGACAACCATTTATGATTTGGAAAGACGTGTGGGAATAAATGTGGCTATATGGAAATCCCCTGAGTCCTTTATTTACTATATTTTACCAGTTCATAAAAAAAACTAATTACATTTTAGAGAAGAAGGCATTATAAATGCAATGTATATTCTAATACAAAACCCCTCTACCAGGGTGTCCTACAGTCAAACTGTGCTCAGTTTGCAGTCTCACAGTGCATTTTATATCTCTGTGGCTGGTTTTAGAATAATGATGCCATGATTAACACATTACAATACTGATCACACATTTCAGCGCATAGCTGAAAGTGGTGTTATGTTTGTTTTGTTTGGGAAAAGAACGCCTTCTGCTTAGTATGGCAGCAAATTGCCCTTGCAGCAAAAGAGATAATTACTTGATACCCACAGAATAAATTAATTAATACTTGTGCAAATATCTGTACATCATCCCCTATATAATTATCTAATTTGAATTATGTGCTCCAGAGAAGGAAGAGACAGTTCAGTGTGTTCAGGAAGCTGTTTAGACATACCTACCCCACCCCATGCACATCGGGAAATAAAGGGTGACATGGGAAAGTGTACAAAAAAACACTTGAGAGAAGATTTAGCTTCATACATATGAGTTATCCCATTGGAATTGTGTGAATAAAGTTAACCATAACTGTTTTGAGAACTAGAGTCCTAAAATAATACAGAGGAGTTCCAAAGACAAAATGATCTGGGTTTTTTTGCATTGAAATTCTTTCATGTACTATTTCCCTCCATACACACACATTAAAATATTGTAAATGTTATTGTTAAAAAAAATTTTGGTATAAACATTACTGACTATAATAAATGCCATAAACCTGGGGCAGGTCAGCAGTGTAAATAATCAGAGTCTTTCTATTTACCCATTTGTAATAAATAAGAGATCACATAACTCATGAAATTATAATTATCCAACATTTAATCATTTGTGTTTCACTTGAAAAGTTGGGGAAAGAATGCTTTTATTTTGCTCACTTGCATCTGTGGATGATCCTTTGTTCTTTAGCTGGTGAAAACTGAGGTCCTTATTCAAAGCTTATAATCTGCCATAACCTTTTTATCAGGTGACTGGTTTCATGTACTGGAAAAGTTGTGCTGATGAAGAAACGATGGTTTTACATGGACCAAATAAAGGACTTTTTTTGTTTGTTTGTTTGCCTGAAGATAAATAGCCCTCCATTGAAGTCAAAGTTTCATTTTATACCAGACTGCAAGATAGAAAAAATTGACTCAGTTCCAACCTGGAGCTAAACCTAAAATAGTGGAAAGAATAGTGAAGGAAAATTCCATTACTTGTTCAAAACACATTGATCTTATTTTGTGCAACTATAATGTTGAATAAGACGAATGGGAAGAAAATAAACTGAAAATCTGACAAAAATTTAAAATCCTTTTGAATCCCACAATATCAAAGCAATATTTCAACATGAAATTATTTTTAAGATTTTCTAAATAAAAGCCATATTGGAAAGAGTTTCAATTTTTATAAATCAGCATATTGAAAAGTAAAGAGTCATCAAAGTGTGTAAAAGAAATAGAAAATTAAGTCTTTCTTCATAAGACAGAATGTTAGGTTCTCCTTTTTTAATTACTTACTTTTAAACACACAGAAATGAAATATATCCCCTTGGTATTCTAAGGACTCTCTATGCAGTGCACCATAAGACTGGAAAAAAAAATTGATGTACCCCTTGAAACATTACTGTCAGTATGAATTTTGGCATTCAGAAAACATCATGCCTTAGAAGTATCAACAGTCAGAGACTCAAGAAATACTTCAGGTGAGAAAAAGGTGCATTATATAGAGCAACTTTACTGGTAAAACAAAAATATTAAGATTCGATGCCTCCTGATGCATAAGCAGAATCTGAAGTAATTCGTAACAACTGTGTGAAGTTTAGTTTCCAAGAATATACAGTCTCCAACATGTTTACAGGTGAATAGAAAGTGATACACAATGCAGTTTCAGTACACTCCATCAGTAAATCCCCAAACTGAAGTCCTAATTAATGTACAAACCAAACATTGCAGCAACTAAATCCATCTCCTTCCAAATTACTACATACACAAAATGGAAAGTGCTGTCCTTTGATTTTTGTTGCTGTTATCACCTTGGTTTGTTATGGGATTTTTTTTTCTACATTGGATTTTACTTTTATTTGAAGAATCATTTCTCCTCGTGTATTTGGTTTCAATATTTGTCATATGTTTATTATGCCCATATCACACCACATGTAGGCCTGGACGCCATCACTGGTCTAGACAATAATACTGGGCAAACTTTGTACTCATACAACAAAAATCAACTTTTAATGTTGAAGAATATTAGAACTAGTACAGAATTGGTGTGTGCTGAGCTGATAGGTAATGAGCATTCAAAAGCAACAAATCTAATCAGAGAGGAAAATAAAGGTGTATTTAACTTGAGTTATTTGGAAAGAAAGGTTACCAAAAAATGGACATTCAACACGTTCTGAAATACTGCCTTCTTTACACTCGATACCCAAAAAAGGGCCAGGTATCCAATAACCTGATTTTCTTATATTTATTTTTAATATTTAATTTTAGATTTATTAAATCTGAAAGTTGCAGACATAGTTTTTGTAAGCTCAGCATGCTCAATAAGTAATTTTGAGTACCTTTAACAAGACAAGACTGATTTTCCTATTGGGAAGATTAATTTCTCATTGCTGTTGTTGTATAAGTACAGGCCTGTTTTCCTTTGTAATAAATAAAGCTGAAGTCAACACATGTAACCACCGGTATAATACGTGCATGTTGTGAAACTTGCCCTGACTCAAATCTGTTTAATGGTTTTCCACTGAAAATTCAACATCTGCCAACACCACACAAATCTTGATAACTGATGTCATCATGAACCCATTAAGCCTTGGTTTTTAACATGTTAGGAAAACAAAGGGTTTATGGAAGACTGCTAACAGAGGGCTAAATCGTGGAGCCCTTATTCAACAGTAGGAATTGTTCTTTAAGTAAGGTGTGAGTAAGAACATCTTAAGCCTGGCAGAACGTAAGCAAGCTCTTGTTCCACATTAAATTTAATTAACCAAGCCATTCAAGAAAATGACACCGTAAGATATGAAACCTGTCACTGCAAACCACCTTTCATCACTGAGGCTGATTTGGGAATGCATGTCCTGCCACACCAGCTACTAGCTTTGATGTGTCACAGCTGTGATACTGCAGCAAGGAAAAGCCATTTAAATAGAGGGGGAGCTTTGGAGGAGCCAGGCATTTTCCCCTAAGGATCTGAAACTTCTCAGCAGAGGCCATCCAGAGATACATATTGAATAAAAAGGTCTTCATACTAAAATCTCATAATATGCCTGCAGGATCCCTGTAGCAGTAGCTAAGGGAAAAGCTGTATAGTGTTGAAAGAGTAAGGGGCATCTATCCAGATAAAGGAGGAATCCCATGTTATCTCTAACATCCATACACCTGCAAAACTGATAGTACCTATCCAGCAGTTCATTTCCTGGGCACAGAGGTGGTTAATCAAAGTTACAGCATGAGACCTGTGGGGGAAGGAAAGTCATTTAATTAATGTGCCAGATATCCTTGCCAAAGCTTTCGCCAAGATTAGGTTCAGATTGTAAAGAAATCTCTGAGAGAAGGATAATTCTCAACACCTGCGGGCACTTTTATTAGCTGCCTGCACAGAATAGAAAACCTTATGTTAAAGTATTTTGTCTCTGCTCTACCAAACTGACCTCACATGCTTTTATCTGGCCATAACCATAAGCAGATTTTAAAGCAGGCTACAGACGGGATTGCTAATGGGCAAGTGTTCTGTGGCAAATCGACTTGAATAAAGTAACCTGTGGATGGAAGCAATCATATAAAGCTGTTCAAAAGGGGGTGCCATCAAAACAAGGGTGGGTTTGGGTGCATAGAGGAAGAAGAAAGTGAGAGAGATCACTAGGATCCTTAACACATCCAGAGGAGGCATCCATCTAATGCAGCATTATGCTAGATCCAGGTCCAGACCACCAGGGCAGAACCTTGGCTTTGTTAAGAAGAGTAGAAAAATTCCCTGCAAACCTCTAAAATCTTTTTCTCCTGACAAAATTTCAGCAGTGTTTTTTGTTTATTTGTTTTGGAGTTTCTGGTTTGTGTTTGTTTGTCTGTTTTTGCTTTGGGAGAATTTGTTTGTTTCTTTCTTTCTTTTTTTCCCAGAGGCAGTTGATTCTACAACATCGCAGAACAAGGTTCAAAAGTTGAATGCATAGCCACAACGCTTCTAAGGAAACAAAACCTCAGTAAACACCTGATGTGTTTAGAAACATTTTACAATAAATCTAGGAAATTGTTGTGTTTTAGTTCTGCATAATGTAACTCCTCACTAAAAGAAATTTGAGGGAATTTAAGGTGTGTTTTTCCCTATTCATTTGTGAAATAATTTGTTTTTATCTGAAAGGAACAGTTACAACTGTCTAATGGAGGCTTACGAAATTATTGAATTGTTATTCACTCTAGATCCAGTGATATGTATTTTCGGCACATATAAACACACAGACACATGCACAGACATGTACAATGCAATTTCTGCAATGATTTGTGGCAGCAAAACATGAATTGTCGAATGTTCATCATTCCATGCACTTTAAACAGTCTCTCTTTAATCCATTTTATCCATTTAAATTTTATTTTTCTGTGATTCAAAACACTCCTTTTTGCTAGATAGAATAGCAAGAGGGCTCTGATTTCCATTCTTTTAGTGCTAACAAAATGAAAGTACTGACAATTATAAAAAACATCTGTGACTTCGGAAAATACAGTAAAACTCTTTAGATTTTTCAAGAAATAGTCTTGAAATATTGCCCTGAGCTTTGGTGGTTGCATTACTGCTCTGGTTGCATTTTCTCGTTCCTGTCCCAGTTGCATCAGAATCCTTTAAAATAAAATGTTAACGACAATTCACAGCCTGATAATTTCAGGTCAGATCCTCCCCTCTTCACTCAGGCTAACCAGTACCTCATTCTGCAAGAGCCTAAGTCACCTAAATGAGTGATTATGAATGATAATGAGTAAATGACCAAGTATATCAGGAAAACTGCAGTGACTCTAAACTTTAACTTATTTCTGCTTACATTTTTTCCTAGCAAACATAACAAAAACAATGAATCACCCTACGTATTGATTGCCCTTTACCTGAGGTGGGTTCATTTATGATACTACTTACTGTGCAAGGCAGTGTTGCACGCTAATAAAGTGCTGCTTGAGGTAAGAAGAGCAGAGTTGTGACAGAGCCCTGCCACTTGCAGAAATTTGCAGAGGAGTTGCAGAATCAGATGTCATGCTCATGTCATGATCCTAAAATTCAGGAGGAAGCACCCTCCCACCACCTCTGAGGGTATTTGCCAATGACCTAACAGCTCACAGGCCAAAGCAATGCCTGAAGAGATAAAATATGTGAGTTCAGAGCTGATACTGCTTTTAACTTTCAAAAAGATGAATATTGTCTTAATTACAACTAACTTTGCACACTTTAAACACTATAAATCTCTAACTATTATTAGCTTTTACAAAGCAGATCATGAAAAAAGATCAAATGCAGTGGAATATTCCTAAAGGTATTCATGCTTGTCCAGGAAGGTAAAATTGCTTCTAGGGGTTTCAAAATATACGTCCTCATTTTCTGAAACACAAGGAAGGGAGAATTCCAGCCCTCTGCACAATCCAAATTCAAGATGATGGCCTTCTCCTGCCATTATCTTACAACTTACGATAATTTAAAATCTGTCCTTAGGATTTTACTTTGAAAACAATTCTGTGCATGTATATTGAAGAGTACAAATATTGATCACCTTTTTAAAGACTGAGCTTAACACCTAATGCACCATTTTCAGTAAAATAAATATCTGAGACATCTGTTAGCATTACTAATAAAGATTTCTCTAGACAAGACCTAACTCTTCATCTTATTAGAAACAATGGAATATGAATTGATGCAGAGATCTGTAAAACATAACACACTTTTGTGTTGTGTGGAATTTGCTCCGGCCCCAGCCCTAAAGAGTACATTCATCAGTTTTACACCTGACTAGTTCCACCAGTTGAGAGAGGGTTACTCATGCATATCATGTTAAATGTGAAAATAAGTGCCTGCAGGATCTTAAGGAGCAACACAGGCACTGAAAAGACAGCATAATCTTGATGGGCAAATCACAGACATGTTCCTCCATGAAGAAAAAAAAATAAAAATAAAAAACAGTGAACCTGCCACAATAGCTTTATCAGCACAAATTTGGCAAACGGGACCGTGAAGGGTGACTGCAGTTTTTCCACTGTAAGCCTGACCTGTAACTCATTAACCTACCACTAAAACAGTATTCACCTCATATTCAGTTATTCAAAGAACTTGAAGGAAAAAGAAACTGGAATGAATTTTTATTCCATTTCCCTGGAAAAAGGGCAAGCCATGCCATATGTGTAAACTTTCATAAACACTTGAAAAAGACTAAAAAAGAAACTATGAATGACTTATTGAATGTGTAAATACAGCACCCAGTTTTCCTTTTTTTTTTTTCTTTTGTCCACATTAGCATCATTGGATTGTAACTCTACTTTCATATTTCATTGTTCTCATATAGATGTAAACCAATCCTCCTGAACACCAAAACTGCAACCATTCAAGACCGATGACAAAACTACTTCATTTTTCCCCTGGGTTCTCACCACCTGCCCCATTGCCAACAGTGACTCTCCAACACTTCAGGGTATTTCTGAAAACTCCACAATTACACCAAAATCACTTTAAAATCTTTTCCTAGAACCTGAGTTCATGAATGGTTGTTGGTTTAGGAAGTCTTAATGAGAGCCATTTAATCAAATACTAACATTGTTTTCTATTTCATGGGATTGTGCAGAATTCCAGACCTAAAACTTAGCCCATGGTGGTTGTTTTTGCATGGGTTTATCAGTCTGTCTAATTGAAGACAGTTCTATAAATAAAACATCAGGCCTTTTTTTTTCCTTCCTGTTATTACCCTCATTAAGATAGGATTAGAGAACACAAAGGTGTATATGTGAAAAATTGTGAAGCACTAGATTAGACCTCTTACATGGGAATAAAACCAGCACTTCCCAAATTCCTTCATGAAACTCAGATGGGTGGCTCACCAGGAAATATTCAAGCAATTGGATGAAGAGCTTCACTCCATCTTCCTGAACAAGTATAAGCTGTCATTTGTTGCAAAATTTTTGGGGTGATTTCTTTCCTCTAGTTTTTATATAAACCTTCTAACTAAAGCACTGCAGCTTCTAGATAAGGGAGTGTAGGTCCTTGCAACCTTAGAAACAAAAGATTATTTTTACTCTCCTTGACACAATAAAGTTTTTCCTATTTTATATCCCTCTATCTCATCCTTTATTTTTATTTTAAGGTCACTGAGTTGTCAGGTTGCCCTTTGACAGTAGCAAAAGGCACCTGTAAGTTACCAATGCACACAGATTAACTGCCTTAGTACCTTTCCCCTGCTCTGAAAATTGTCTAGGTAAAACATCACCACTAAACTCAAAGGTTCCTAACCTTACTTGGGTGTTTTCTCTTTAATTTCAGACCAGAGAAGACCCTTCTTGCCTTAAAGCCTGACTGGTTTCTTCCAGCCTTAGTAGCTGATGTAAAGAAAGAAAATGCTGCTTCTTACAGTCCTGGGCACTACTCTGCAAGTCATCTTGGAGACTGAAAAGACAGTGGAGCTTTCTGGGAAGAATCTTTCTTCAGCTTTTATTTCCGCACTCCAAACAGATGTAATAAATGCTGTCCAAACACAGATACACACAACTCTTACAAGTGACCAGTTTTCAGATTCGATGGAAAAAATGCAACTTATTGTGATTTGTGTTTTTAAGCGGCATAGCAGAGGCTGATCAGCACTGCATTCACAGTCTAGAGGCAAACCCCTTACACACGCAAATTACAGGACTGGATGGACAGCAAGAGTAACCTCTTCATTTCTGCAGGATTTTCTCTACTGCCACGTCCAGTTCTATAAAATATGACCTTCAAATAGAGGGGGGGACTAATCTTATTCCAAGTGACATAGGCCTAATTTCAGAGCTTTATGCCTAAGTGCTATCCGCATTCAGATGGACATTGCGTCTTGCTCACTCTTCTTCCTATTCACACACTTTTATTGCTTTGATCCAGTTTACAAAATACCTTATAAAGAAGATAGTTTGAGAAACTATATTATTGTTTCCTCCAGTAAGGCATAGTCAGACAGCCAATACAAACAGTATAGTTTCTTTTTGCCTTTCCTCTTCTAAGAATTGCTGGTTTATAATGGGTTAAAAATCTGCTGCTAAGCACTGGCCATTTTAAGGTGTATTCTTCTCCCCTGCTGATTTGCCCTCTGACCTTCTGGGGGCCAGGGTGGCTGCAGACTTCATTTTTACTCTATTTCCTGGTCTCTCTCCTGGCTGTGTACTCAATGCTTCCACAGCAGATTAATGACAGCTAATAATATCTGATATATCTGGACATTGCCACATAATGAGTTGCAGTCCCACTGGGTGCCCAAAGTGTCACTACTAACAAATTCACCAGAGCAGCACATAATTAGCATGTAAAGGGAGTGATCATGCAGTAAATCTGGAGGGGAAGATGGATAGCCCATGAGGAAAAACTATAAAGGAAAACTACTATTCTTAACACTCATTGGTAAATGTATGTTTCTTGCCATGAATATTTTCTTGATAACAAACTGTGGACAGGTTACCTTTACAGTAACATTATTCCTTCCACGGCTGATAGGCAGAATTTCATTATACCACTGCTAATGTTACAATATTTCTGCAAAATGTCACCATATGTAAATTAGAAGAGGTTAGGGTTTCTGTCTTAGTTTTCTTTCAAGATGCACTGTCCCTTTCTGCTATGGCCTAATTCCCCTTTCTACTAGTTTACAGACATGCTAACATTGACCCAACCTTGCAAAATAAAATTGGCACTGGAGAATCTTCCTTCTCCAGCAGCTAAATAAGAATGAAGAAACTCCACACATAATGGCACAAAGATAAGAGAATAGAAATGAACTTACTTGATGAGGGCTTATCCAAAGTATAACCTCTCCTGACACATCAGAATATACCCAATAAAATAAAGTGGGATGCACGGACAATGTGAGTTGCCTGACTGTTGGGGAAGATGAAACAGGAAGGCCTCGTAAATATGATTGCTTAAATTCTGGGTATATGAAACCTGTAAGTGAAATAGAATTGAAAGCAAATTTTGATCTCTAAAATGCCAAGCCTCAGTTACTGAACAACTGGAAAACAATGCTATGGCCAGCTGTCTGTAATTCCCTTTTGATTAAACAATGCCCTTCTCCTTACCAAGAATCCAGGGGTCAAAGCTGACCCTGCTGGCCTGGCAGGAGGGGTCCAAATGGTAATGTAATGATTCTTATAGGCTGTATGTAAATGCTATAGGATTTGTATCTTGTACTAGATTGGTTACTGTAAAATAGAATATTCAGCAGGGAAGCTGTTTTACTGTACTGTAAGGGACACATTGCTCTCTTCAGCTTCTCTTCACTTCTTCAGCTTCTCTTCGCTCTTCGGCCCCTTCTGCTCTCTGCTTCCCTCTGCCCCCTTTTGGGGTTTTTCTCTCCTGCCTGTGGTGCTGCGCCCCGTGGCTCCGCAGCAGGCTCCCCTCCCCTCACCCTGTTTCCCCAATAAACCTGCATGGTCTAAGACTGGACTCCAGAGAGCTCTGTCCAAACCGTCCATCATCGCAGAGATTCCTACGGCACCCTGAATCTACCACACCTGACCTGATCCAAACACTGGTTTCTATCTTGTGACCATCTGGCTGACCATCACACCCTAAGTGCTGCCTGCAGTCTGGGTATGGGCAAAGAGGCTTTCCCAGGAGGAAGAGGTCGACAAGGAGCAGATGAATTGTCCTGATGGGCTGCATTCAGCCTGAAGAGCCCTAAATGGGACAACTCTGCTCTAGTTTAAGTCAGTCATTTGTCCTCATTAGAAGCCATTGCTCAGCATTGTTAAAGACTTCATTTTGGTTTGAAGTTCTGTCATTTACAGGCCTTTTTCTTCTACGACAACTGCATGGGAACACTTGCATTTAGGACTCCAGCTCTGAGATTTATTTGAGCAATTCACCAAGATGTGGTTAATTCCAAGTGCAAGGGTTTGGGTTTTTTAACTATTATTTTGCTGAACAGAGAGGCCTTTGGCCCTGAATGTTTCAGACTTTAAATTGTTCTTGTTCATAAGGCACTTCTGTCATTTGAGGGGAAAAAGTTAACAAGGAAACCTCGCTTAAAAAAACAGACTGAAATCCCAACAATCAAAAGATTCTTCCTATAATACAAACATTTTCCCATGACAAGCAATTACTCAAAGATGTGAAAAATGCATGTTAGTTTAGTTATATAAATTTATATAAAATTTTTCGATTTATATAGCTATATAAATTTTTAAAACCATTATAAACAGCTATATAATTTATAAGTTATCTAAAGATTACATCTATATAAATTTCCATAAATAAATAAAATCAGAGTTTGTTTAACTTAGTTCAATCTCTGTAGCCTCCTTCTGCAGAGAGAGTGCTTGGCTAGGACAGCCTTGTGATCCTCAGGCTGAGCAAGCACCAGCTGACAGAACCAATTTTATATCCAAAGCAGAAATTGTACAGAGCTCAGGTACCAGCTGCTGTTTGTGAGCACTGTCAATAAACCCTGACACTTTTTTAAGAGTGTGAACAGCTACTCAGCGGTGAAGAGATGTGCCCTGGAAATAACAGTAGCTGCTCCTGCCCACAACTGCATTCCTGTTTCTGTCCTTAGCTAAGAGCTCATGAGCCCCACAGATCAGCTCATAAACTCCAAGAATTTGTGTGGATTATATCTTTAAGGGGTTTCATGCTGGTTTGTGTTCTGCTGAAGAATTTCCTTTTGGAGTAACATAACTTTAGATTTTAGACTCTTTTTTAAAAAGAAGGTTTCCAAACTGGGTGTATAAACCCTAGAGACCTAAGAACTGTACAGTTAATTAAAAAGCAAGAATTTCTTTTAAAAATCCAGCAAGTCTTGCAACTTAGAAAGAACAATTTAATTGGATTTTGGAAGGAAACAGGGAAGAAAAAAATTAAAAATTTTTAAACTTTTCCTGACAAATAGCAACTTTAATTTTGAATCCCTTGTTCTATTTCCTTTTCTCTGCAATCCATATGGTGACTCTCAGAATAATTATACAAAATATACCTTTTCATATAATTTCTCTGAATACAAAAATATCCAAATGAATAAAACCAAACCAAATCAAAATAAAACAAATAAAACCAAAAATTAAAACAAGGCTTATATTGTTTATCCTGTTTTTAATGAAAGAATGAAACTCACAGCTTATTCAGCTCCCACAGGGGCCTTTTTTTATGCAATCTTAATGATAATTAACTGACGTTGATTGATGGCCAGTACTGAAGTAATAGTAGATACAACTGCACAATTCTATCCAATTCACTCTTCTATTTTTTACAAGTCCCTGTTTATTTCTGAATAATATCAAATGAATTATTTGTCCAATTATAATTTCACATTTAAAGTTCATCAGAAATGCATTTGCCCAATTGTTCTGTCACTTTGCTGACTGGGATTTCATATAGTCAGATTTCATTCTGTGTCAGGCTTAAGGAGGGCAACTACTTTTGCCTTGGAAATACGTGAAAACATTCACATACATTTCCATATATTTTGTAAGCAAAAGCATTTCTGCTGGAAAATGGGCCCTAGCACACTGAGGTTGTACAGAATTTTTGAATGTGCCCACGTGGAATTATGTTGAAGGGAACATGAGTCTTTTTTAGCTTCATTTCAAAATATTGTTGTTAGCATTGTAGTCATCTCTAGGGGTATTTTTTATATGCACTGAACTGTTTTTCCACAAATTCACCTTTTCTGAAAAACTCCCAGAGTCACATCCAACTTTGGTCTTGTTGAAACTTGCAGTTTCTCATACATTGTCTAGAATGACTACATGAAATTACTACAATTTATTCTTTATTCTTCAAGTCTATGTTTTAAATAATTGTTGCCATTATGCTGGTTGTGTCAGCCTTAAAATTTTGCATATATATCAACACTTTTTAAAAGGTTTTTGCAGAGATGTCTTGCTTTACCACGAAAATTGTCCAATTTAAAATATGTATGTTACACAGAAGACCTCATGTTTTAAATTTCTTCATCTGACAGGTGAATTCTCTCTAGTATTTTATCACTTCTTGCATTTAAATTATATTATTTTAGCTGCTTTTTTGAAAAACTCTTTCTTTCTTTTATTGGTTGAAAGAAAAATAAGTTCCTTTTAGACATGCAGTGTTCCCTTAACAGCTTCACTGCCCTTTCAGTGTGTCATTACATATAACAAAATGTACACACAATGCATCCCTTGGGAGTTGAAGCTTATCACGGTGCAGTACTTTCAAAGTGAGTGTTTTATACCATTTGGCACCCTGAGGACATGTAAGGTGACACCACTGATCCCTCAGGAGAGACCTCACTGATTTCTTACTGCTCTTGCTGATGAAGAAATTAGTCAATAACTATATTTTGTAAATTCTAGCCGCCTTTTCTTTCTTTCCTTTCTTTCTTTCTTTCTTTCTTTCTTTCTTTCTTTCTTTCTTTCTTTCTTTCTTTCTTTCTTTCTTTCTTTCTTTCTTTCTCTCTTTCTCTCTTTCTCTCCTTCTCTCTTTCTCTCTTTCTCTCTTTCTCTCTTTCTTTCTTCTGTATGACAGAAGCTGTGGCAAAACTACATCTGCCTGGGCCTCAAGGCATGTTCAGTTCTTGCCTACCTTTATGCCCTCCTTGATGAGAGTAACAAATCAAGTTCAAGCATCCTGTACTGAGGGACCCTTCACTAGCCAGACACTGCTAAGCCCTGACTACTAGGTAAGATTTCCATGAAGGTCAATCAACAAGTCTCAATCATCCATACAGGTTATTGCTCAGGGACAAGGGACACCTCTTTCTGCCCAGGGGCTGCCTGCTGTCACTGAAGCGTCCTTTTCCCATACAATCAGTGATCATTTGACACACAGGGAACTTTCAGACTTCCAGGATTATGGCCAATAAACCTTCCCCACTATGAGAAGAACAACCAGTGGCCATGAATCATGCATTTTTCAAGCACTAGAGAAGATGGGCAATACATAAATACCTCATTATATTTGAGGAATGCTTTCCTTAAGAATAGGTGGGGAAGTCTTCGTCTGTGCATGAGAAAACATATCCCTGCTTCACGCAGAAATTACATTGTCCCACTGCTCCAGAGACAGCTACAAATGGAAAAAAAAAATATTGCAAGAAAACTGAAGGTGTTTTGTTGGGTTTTTTTCCATTCAACTGAAGGAACAAAGCAGCAACAACAAATGATTTTGTGTCAAAAAGAAGCCTTCCTTCCAAGTGACCTGAAATTAAATATTTCATTGTCATGGATTATGAGCAAAGTAAGTGACACAGATTCCTATAATGGTTTCATCTGGAAGGGCCCTTAAAGATAATTCAACTTTTTTTTGCATAATGAGAAGCAGCACAAATAAGAAAGGCTGAGGGACTCCACTCCACTTTCCCGAATTTAAAACATTAGAGCAATTCTGACATCTCTGAGCAAATGAGTGACTTAAGTTCAAAACCCATCAGGTAAAGGTAGAAAAGGAACTAAACTCTTCCAAGTCCTAGTCTCCATGATGTTGAAACTGATGCCTGGTTGAGAGGCCAGGGCAGATAACTACTCTGCATTATAAAATTTTTTTAGTCTCAATTCTTTTCATCAGAGAAAATTACTCATGAATCTGACACAAATCAGTGTTTTTCAAGAGTCTTCCTTTTAATTTTATGTACATTGACCTATCATAGCTATATAAGTAACATCAGAAACATATAGTAATGAAGACAATAATCTGATTACAAATAATTTGTTATTTGACACGATCTCATGTTTATTCCCAACAAGCAGGAATTATAAAATGCATCCAAGACTTATGGAGAGAATGACAGGTTTATATCCCATGATACTTCATATGGGACAAATAACACCTGAGATCATTCCAGATCTAATGCCACAGAGTTAAAGACATCCTTAATTCTGTGCTGGTGGCCCATCATAAAACAAAATAAAAATTTGACTGACCTTCCAGATCCCGTGTTGAACTGTCTCTTGATCTCAGCAAGGCGTAGGTACAGATTTACAAACTTCTATCAATTGGATGATCTGCATGTTTTGATACTTTCACAGCTTCAAGAGAAGTCAATTACCAAGGTGCTTCTTAGTGAGATACAGGGTTTAAAAAAGGCTTCATGGGTTTCAGGACAGAATCTAATTTACAAGTAGTTGTTCTGCTGCAAAACCTAGCGAGACCATGCAGACTCATGACTGTCTCTTCACTGCCTAAATCAGGCTTTAGCTTTTCTCTTCAACTCTTAGGTCCACAGAGCAAGGAAAGATGAAAGAGAAGGGACTTAATCTCATTGTGTCTTGTCTGTTGTTAATTTAGAGGAATATGTTTGAAAGTAGAAAGTAGGCACAAAACCACATTGGAAACAATAGTATTAATGTGCCCTAAAGAACAATGTGAAAAGAGAAAAGTAAATTATATATTCCAGCACCAAGTTTTAAACTTTCACTTCTGAAGATTTGGACCAGGCCTGTTCTCCTAGGTCCTGTTGCATGTTCCTGCCATGCAAGAAATGGAAAATGAACATATCAGCTATGGATAACCTGGAGGACACCAAGAACTCTGTTGTGACCCCAGTTCAGTTTGTAGAGCTGAGGTTTTACAGATAAAAAGAGGACAGTCCTCCAACTACACGTACCAGAAAAATGAACAACACCCCAAACCTGTGCAATTTTCTCTGGGAAGTTTCTTTTCAAAACAGAAGTATTTAGCTAAACACATTTCCTAATTTAATTTCTGATAGGCCTGGAAGAGAGCTCTCCTATTTGAAGAAGAATGCTCACAGGATCACTCAAATGTCTGCTCAAATTAATGGGAACAGAGTTTATTTCTACCTCCTTTTGTCCCACTAAGTTTCAGGCCTGCAATTTGAAGTTGTTATAAGGCAAGCAATCAGCCTCCTTCCAGAGTAGACAAATTAACTGATTGAAACCCCTCCTAGTGTCATGATTCTGAATACATAATTCTATTCATACTGGACATTTTGTTTACCAAAATAATATCTAGGTAGGTACCGAAGTTCCAGGTTCTATGCTGTTATACCCATTTTTACAGGCACCCATGAATTTTGAGCCAGTGTTACTTTGCCATCACATTATATAGGGGAATTGGAAGAATGGAAAACAGCCTCTACTAAACTTGGTGATTCATTTAAACAAGCTTTGTTTCAGTAAAGCAAAATATGTACCAGTCTACATCCCAATTAACCCAGACAAATCTGCCATGATTTGTAATTACATTATTATTTCAAATTAATCCATCCATGAATTACAGTTGTCTTTTGTTTATTCACTTGTTTAGCTGGTCTAAAAAAATGAGCAAAGCTTTCAACCATTTATAATAAAGGCAAAATGACCAAAAAGACGTACTTTTTTTTAGTTTGCATTAATGAGTTCATCCCAAAATATATATGCAATAATAGAGGAAATTAAGTTATAAATGTAGGGATGTGCTCCAAGACACCATGAAAATCTGCATGCAAATGCATAATAATCACAAATCTACATTATTACAATATTAAAAAATACCTACAATTAAATTATCATGTGGAAATAATCATAATGTTATTGGAAACTCAATTATTGTGGCAACCCTTGTCGGGGAATTAGCAGGCTATGGCAAAGGCAAGTCAGACCTGAATTCATCAAATATATATTATCACAATATTACATGTTCACTTCGATTCCATGCAAAGACAAACATCCTCACTCACTAGTATCTGCTCAATGCATTTGTATTATTCATGAACAACTCTGTGATCTATTATACATACAAAACTGATTGTATGCTGCTTGCCTGAGGCTACAATGCAGAGACACAGAATTAATTTTATTATATACACATGCATGATAATTGTGTAGAATTCGGTCAAATATCAAACTCTGCTCCTGTGCTCCATTATTTTACTTTCCAAAAAGAGGTCTAAGGTCAGCAGCAATTTCTCTTTGGTGACAGTGAAACTCTTTGTCATTTAGAGTAGAAAGTTGCTGGGTACTAACGAGCCTGGTGCTGTGATGAATGGTCACACATTGCCTTTCCTTTCCAACCCCCACTCATCAAAGGGAAAATGTAACTTTTATTGAGATTCTCAAGAATTCCTTGCATCTCATGCACAGAGAAGTCACATTAGGCTGTGGATTTAGAGACTTCATTTGTCAGAGATGGAGGCAACCTCTTTGTTTGGTTTTGTAGACCTGGCTAAAATTGTGTGAGAAGATGACCAGTACAATTAGGGAAACTTATGTGCAGCTGTAAGAACCTTTGTTATTTTCAAGACATTTAAATAAAACCTCCAGAAATGTTTTCACTGGACCCTAGCCCCTGTTCAAGTTTTCACTAAATTAAAAAAAACAAACTACCTCCCTTTTTTCAGTAGCACAAGGGACTTACAAGAAGGCCTTCTCCAAATGTAGAAAAGCCAGAAAGACAAAGATTAGTGCCATATAAGATATTTGCAATTGTTTGGAGACACCAGGAGATAGAAATGAATCAAAATTTAGAAGGAATTTGAACAAGGCATACCTCAAAGAGCTAGCATGGATTTACATGTCATTGAAAGTCTGCAGGACACTCTACTTCAATACATTACAATTTAGGTAGAAGCCAGGTTTAGGGGAGTAAGTTGTATGTATAAATTTTGGCAAAAATAACTACTATCACTCAGCTTCAGAAATGGACATCAACTCCCACATTGCACAAACAACCCTTAGCATGAATCTAGCCTAATGATCCAAAAGAGTTTTTCAGGAGCGAGAAGAACTAAAATGTTGTCTTTATGTGAGAAAAGAAACTGTTCAGTATGACATTCTCCATGCTGCATTAAAAATCAAACCCTGAAACATCTTGTTCTTGTCCTCTTATTCTCCATCCACCATCCAGGATTTTGGCTATCACACTTTGAATCTCTGAGCTTTAAAAAGGAGGAACGTTTACTCCTTGCCCAGTGCATTTGGAGTAGGGTCCCGCTTGAGCATATCCCAAACCCCTTTTTGCATTACTGCACTGCTTTCAACAATCATAAACAAAAGGATCTATCCAATACATTTATATTCCGGATTCATAACATTTCTAGAAATAAACTGTAACAAGGACTCTAAAGCATTTCTCCAAGACTATGCATCATCCACAGATGATTTAAACAACTTCATCTTTAAATCCATGTTTTGTATACTTGTGTCATGACCAGAGTCCATAATTTTCATAGTTCCAAGAGCAATGCAGGGTGATCTGCATTTGATAGCACATGGCTCCTAAGTTTACCACAACATCATTAATTTACTATGAATCCATAAAATCGTCACTGTCCTAATTAAAAAATATGATAGACATATAAGAAAATCTCAGGAAGGAGGAACTGGACAAATCCTTTGCATAGTTACATCACAAAAGGTAGTAAGTGAACATGCGAAGATGGGCTGTTTATCTTGGCTGACTCATAGCCATCAACAACAGAAACAGCAAAAACATGGTTCTGACCAGTCTTCAGGGCAGCAGTTTAGCTAACTGAAATGCTGGAGATGGAGAAGAAAAGCACTTGTGTTACGGAACATCTCAGTAATGCACTTTGTCACTTAAATGTATACAACTCCAGTCTGTTCTTGAATATTCTTGGTTTTAGGTAGGCGCAACTTACAATTTTTTTAGTGCTAGAACCTATTCCAAGAGGCATGGCACCTTTTAAATATTCCACTCTTTCACAGTGAACCCATGATTATTTTCTGCCATTTCAGAAAAAGGCGAGCAGCAGGACCTTAAGGTTCAGGCAGCATCATTTAACATCAACATTTGCTGTAAAAGTACACAAGTTGTCAGGTTGCAGGGAAAATTTATCCCAGAAATCATTAATTTGGCAGGCTCTGGAAGTCAGTAGAGATAATGCAGAGAAAGGCCCTACTGAAACTGCTTGTTTTGTCATCATTACCCCAGTTCCTGTGAGGGTCATGAGTTGAGTTTAGATAAAAATACAAATTTTTAGACATTTCTTTGGACCTCATCCAAATTACCAAACTTCTTAAGCACACTAAGAGGTCAAACAATATGAGAGGAACTACTTTTATTAAACCTGAGACTGTTGCTCAGTCTGTTATGTCTGAAAACACCTCCATGAGTTACCCATGGCATTCTGGATATTTCTCACTGGCCTTCAACTCCCAAAATACACTAAAACATACAAGGAAAAAAAACATAGCTGTTAAGCTACATTTTTCAAATTTCTGAAAGAAACTAATTTTAAAAATTATATTTCTTTTAATTGGTTTGCCCAACTCCACTTATTAGTAACCACACTAGAAGCGCCAGCTGAAAAGCAAATTCTTGCAAAGACTGATGTTATTTCCTCAGTTAATATTTATTTTGCATGTATCCATAGAAGTATTACATGGAAAGAGTGTGCACATACAGAATAACTCTTGGCTTCATTTTCTTGCCAGCTATCAGGCAGCATTTCTCATGCACAAATCTTTTGGTATTTAATATTCATAACACAGAAACATCTACTGATTCCAGTTAGGATCAAGAAATTTTATAAGATATTTATAAGATATTGTGGCAGAACTATAACAAAGATTGTCATTGTTCTGCCACAAAGAATTCACTGTTGAACAGACTGACAGACTATTTCTGCACTGGTTGTTATGTGAGAAGTATTTTTTAGTCTTATTCTAATCACTCCTAAATGCAAATATGACACTATAGGTAGCTCTGTGCAGTAATGTAGGGCACTCTTAAAACAAATGCAGGACAAGGCTGTGCTTTAGCAGCTACTGAGGCAAAACAGTTACTTTGTTTTAACAGGGGCTTTTTGTGGTTTGGGGGAGTTTATATTTTCATTGATCTGTTTTATTTCGGTGGTAATTTACATGATAGTATTAGTCAACCTGAATACACTTTAAAAGATAATTAATTTTCAGTCCAAAAGAAGAGTTGGCTAACATTAACAACAATATTCATTTTGACTGTCTTCCTATTTGACATTTAGTTTCAAAACATAGCAATATTTTTGAGGTGTGACCCTTCTCCAATACTTCTTTCCCCCAAACGAGGTGTCATCATAGCAGTTTGCTTGTGCTTTCTTCACATAACACTTACTCTTAACCAATGACAAAAAGGCTTTTCCAGTTCAAGAAGTACAGGGGGGAAAAGTTTTAAAATCTTTTCATAGCCTTATTGGCCATGGTCAACTCCTTGATTCTTTCTTGAGAGACACATGAAGAAAGAACAGGTTACCTTTGAGGGGAGTTTAGTATTTAAGCATTTTTTGGGAAACCTGTATTGCTGAGAGAGAGCACAGCTTTCCCACGGCTGAGCAGAGAGCTAGATGGGATCAGAGCTCAGGAGTAATGTTTCCCAGTCACATGTGACCACCAGCTCTCTTCTGTAGCCCACTAAAGGCCTCTGGCAACCTGAATTCCCCAAATGAGGCAGTAGAGGATGCTCCTTCAAATATCTCCTTGATGCCAAGGATGTTTCTATGGTAATTCTGCATTCAAAGTTACTGGTTCGTGCTGCATGAGAGGCTACACAAGGGCCCAAGGAAATGAATGAACCTATCTAAGGTTGTGCATACCCAGGGGGCTTCCATAATTTTGAGTGCGCAGAAATACAAAGACGGAATAATGACAATGTTGTGCTGCACTTCATTTGTTGAATTACTTCAATACCTTGCTCACAGATGTGTGCATGTGAATCTAATCAACCAAACTCCTTGCAGACAGCAGAGATTATTTTGAGAGATTATTCCTGCTTCTGCTACAGAAAAAGAAGCACCAGCCTTTCAAAACCTCTTGAATACAGGGAGGTGTGTGTGCATGCATACATCAACACACACATACTCCTCTCTCTCTGTGTACCAAAAAAAAAGGTGAGAATAAAATTTTCCTATATATAGCACATTATTCTCATAAAGATAGGATGATTAAAAATAGACCTGCCTTTTTTTGCAGAAAAACCCCATACCAAAACGTGTTTGACTGTTCATCTAGTTAATCAATTATATTAAAAAACCAAAACAACAGGAGGAAAGGAAAGCTGGCATGATCAGAAAAACAACTGAAAAAAATATGATTTTTCCATATCCCTTTAAATCCTAGAACATGAAACTTTTCTGCACCTTTTCTTCTTGAATCATATTTTGCTTCCAATCCTAAAACAGCACATTCAACTATTCAATTTGCTGTTCAATAATAGTGCTCACATTGCCTTTTAATGCATACAAAAAAGTTGCATCTTTTTTGTTTTCTTTTTCCCTGTGTGTTTGTTGCATACTGACATCAAATTCCCTGCAGGCATCCTAACCTTGCAATTGGAGAAACAGCGCTCCAGGGTTTTCCATATCTAATACACCTGGATAAAAAGTGCTAATTGTCACCAACTTCCATTAAATGACAGCAGTAAGGTACAAAATATGCTTGATTTGCAGATGCTAGTGCCACTGGGAATTAGCAGCAGATTAATAATTGTGCAGACCTTGAACATTCCCCTGGAACTGCCAGCCTGGGTTTCCAATGTAACATCAGACTGCAAGGCCTTTGTTTTTAGCTTACTTTCCTGAGGAAATCAGGCTTAGGTATATGCACTGTTTCCCTGTGTGTGTTTGACTGTCCTGCCTTCCCACAATAACTTCTGGTTAATCTGAATAAATTTTAAAGGAAAGTAGAGGTTGCAGATGTACAGTGTCCTTAGTTAGCAGTTTTGTGAAAAACAGGAAGCTAGGTAGATATAATCAAGCCTGAGCTTAAGTGTTTCAAATATCCTGGCTTTTTTAATTCGTGTATTCTTGCAGGCAAACAAACCCTAATTCTGTTCAAATGTTGTTGGTGCTGAAAGCAGAAGGGAGATGTGCCATATGACATATTCAATAGGCAGCAACCTTACATCCAGCCACCTGTATGGATCAGGTGACAGACTAGGTTCCCAGTTTGTACTGATTTTTTCCTTTTACAAACCTATATGCCAAAAGAATCCTTTTTCACCTGAGGCTTTGAGTGGGCATCAGGAGTCAGCTTCTTGCACAGGTTCACTCTTGCTCGTTTTTCCTCCAGATAAATTCAGGGGCCAGCGCTTTACCTTCTGTCCTCTCTTGCTCTGCTGCTGTTTCCTCTCCACTCTCAGCGCACACGAGGACACCACCCCTATGGCATGCAAGCTGACTGGCAGCTCTGGTGGCATTGCAAAGCTCATTTCTGCAGGCAGCAACATGATTATGGTGAAGGTGAGGGCGAGGTTGAGCAAATGTGTTTCAACACTTCTTTCTTTGTATTTATCACGCTGCCATAGCATTCCTGCAGCCTGGCCTGCTGCTGCTCCAGCTGCCTATGCAAACTCCTGATGGAGCGCAACAGCAGGAGTCGTCGGTACATAGCTAGCTGGAGCCGGTACTTCTCTTTTTCCTCCTTTTTCTTATTTTCTAAGGTCTCCATTACTTTTGTGGTCTTCATCCAAATCACACGGCCCAAACAAGAGGCTGTGTTGCCCTCGGTGCTGCTCCCTGCTTGCTGCGTGAGGCCGTTCCTGGGGTCAGTCCCGGCCTGCAGGGCCTCGTTGGCCTCACCAGGCACCCTTGGGGCCGGCAGCACCTCAGAACTCGATTCACCATCACAGCAGGGGCTTTTGGCGCTCAGGAACACCATGTCCTCAGGCAGCAGGTTATCAGCTGCTTCAGGAGATGAGGAGCCACCTGATGATGCATCTGCCAGAGTATGCTCCGCCAGCCCAGGGGCTGTCGTCTGTGCCTGGCCACTGCTAACCATCTCTGGGCCAGTCAGGGCTTCCACCTGGGCCACTGCCCTGCTGGAGAGGACAGACACTCTTTCTGGCACCGCTGAGATTCCCTTGTCTTCATTAAGGCTGTCGAGCAAAGGGCTGGCAGAGCAACCAGGGGATGCTGTTACAGCATCGTGAGTTGGAAATTGGTCTTCATCATCACTGCTATTTTGGATCTCCTCTTCATCTCTTGATATTACAGCTGCTGTCTCAGCCATTTAATGCATGAGCTACAGAAACTTTCTGTGGACAAAGTGGAAGTAAAAGGGTTTCATTTCCACATACACACACGGAGAAGCCCAGTGCAGAGTGACATTTGAAGAAAGAACCTCTTTTTATATTTAAGCAATGGACCTATTACTTTTCTAATAAAGCACAACCCTTGGGTCACTTCAGGCCATTTCTTGTGATTTGCATTAGATATTCTTCGAGACACAACATTAATCCAATAATAATTAAAATGATATACTGTACTATTAACATTCTCAAATCTTTAAAGGCAAGTGATCTATCCCTGCAGCACTGGCTGTGCTGACTAATTAAACAGAATACAGTTGTAAATGGGCATTGTAAGCACTTCTCCCATTTAAGAACACTGCTCTAACAAGTGTAGTTTGTAGAGATGGGCGAGTTACCAGGATTGATCACCTTTAAAGGGAGGTGGAGGTACCACAAACAGCAGGTTGCATTTAAATGCCCTCTCCAAGATTAATCTGCTACCAGTTTGTTTACCAGGTTGCCTTCCCCCCTCCTATTAATTCTCACAGTAAAGCTATATTAGCACCGCTCTAGCCAAAGAGAGGAAAAAGAAACCAAACACTTACCAAGGTTACTGGGGGGAAGGAAAAGACTTACAGTGCATTGTATCTGTGTATCATGTTTTCTTGAATGTGAGTCAGCACAATCTGGAACAGAAACATCACAGTGCTGTAGCAGGAGCAGCAACAGCATTACGCTGTTCCACCCAGCAACAACACAGTCAGTCCCAATCACAGAGGAGTGCAGGGCTGCTTTCTTCCTCCTCAATGGGCATTCCTTCCTGGCATGCAGCTTTTCTATCATCTTTGAGCACCAAAATAAATACCAGGATTGGATGACACTTTTTTCCCACCTCAAAACCAAACATACCTGACTCACCCATTCTACAGAGGGCAATATCTATGGCCCTTTCCATCCCTGACATTCAGCAAGGAGGTAGCACAGCATCAAAAAGAGGCTGAGGCATCCTGGACTCCTGGACTCCAGTGTGTATGTTTTTCTTCAGAAAAAATTAGCTTAGATAAACTTCAGCTGCATGAACAAGCTAAACCTAAAAATTAAGGAAGCATTCAGCACCAACCAAATGCTAAACATAAAGACAGGCAGAAGCTGTTTAATATATACCCATGTTTAATGAGGCTGGCCTAATCTTTAAAGAGCAGCACTACATCCAACTAAGCCATCCCACAAAACAGCACACTTTATCTGCACTTCTAATATTCAGAAAACCTTCAGCATCAACTCTTGTTGTAGTGCCAGGAACAAAATTCACAAATAATCTACTGGCATCTACTTCAATCAGTTTACCACAGGGCTTCAGTTGCCCCAAGACTTTCTCTACCTCATTCTGCTAATATAAATAGAAGAAAGAATCAATCCAAAATACTATCTAAAATCTTTCTGCAGCTGGAAAAGAATGAAAGTAGATCCTATCTCTATCCTATCTCCACTTCTACGTGTGCTGCAACACAATAATGATTTCTTATTTTTCTTCTGCACTGACTAGCCTTCTTTCTGATGAATCTGCTCGGATATGCTTACAAACTTGAACACAGAAAGGCTAGTTAACATTAATTCAGATTTGTACCCCGAGGTACAACTTGAATGCATTTTTTGGTGCAAGAGATAATTTGCGCTGAACTTGTAAAATAAACTAAACTTGCTGTGTTTATGTGCCAAATCATGCTGCAGATTATATAAATAATACTAGGAAGAGATTAATATCCAGTGAGTTAATATACAGTGCAAGTTTATATCTTGGTGATTCCCATTTATCTGAATCACAAGCTACGGTAATTGAAGAATATGGAATTCAGATAACGGGGATTTTACTGTATTAACACATTGAAAAAGTTCATTGTAATACAGCATTATGTAGAGACTCTATTGGTCTCAGCTTCTCTTGTCTCCAAAGCACTGCAGGCACATCTCCCCCTACAAAGAGGATTGGGGATGGGTGTGAGGCAGTGTACCTGCTCTCCAGCTATGTCAATACTTTTCCATCAGTAATAGTGCTCTGTTCCTCACTTCTACCTTTGTAGTAGTTTGCTGCAAAATAAATATCTTCTAATAGTCTAACAAGACATGAGAAAATGGAGTTTTGTTTTCTGGGGTGTTTTTTGTGGTTTGGGTTGGTTTTTTTTGTTTGGGGGTCCTGTTTTTTGTTTGTTTGATTTTTCTCTGGTGCTTTAATTTTTTCAGCAAAATTTTATAGTCAGAACTGTTTAAAGAGATGGGGAGGGGGACAAAAAAGCCATTTTGCACACCAAATTACTGTCACCAAAAATAATAATAAATGTTTTATAAGTGTGGATCTGGATGGAATAAATAGCATCTGATACAATCAACTAAACAACAAAACTTCAATCAAAACTCATTGAGCTAGATGGCTTTTCATAGAATATTATTATTTCAGCTGTAATCTATGAAGCTTAATAGAAAAAGAACATTCAGCCCATTGGACTTAAAGAATCAGCAAGATAGAAATACTGTAATAAAATAATATTTATTATTACAAAATACAAGTGCCATTTATGACTTGGGCTGCATGCATTTCTATTATTACCCTTCCCTCCATTTTTCATTATTTCAAAAAATCTCAGCTAAAGGATCAGATAGAAAGGTTCTAGATTCAGTTTCTGCTTGAAGATGAATATATACTAAACACTTCAGCCAAAAAATGGAGACGGTCCAGTACAAAAGTGGGAACAAAATCAATTTTATAGCTGGGAAGACTTAAGGAAACTTTCAGGAGAAAGGTCTCTTGTGTAACTGACAGACTGAGGAACAGGGAACAAGACCACAGATCATTTCAATAGAAACGTGTAAATTCTTGTTCTGAGGTGACACAACAATCCTATTAACCCAAGACTGTTACCCTGACAAAGTGAGTCCTACAGTTTGTCTCCCTTTTATTTGCAATTTGACAAACCAATAGAGACCTGAAAAGATCCTATGTTAGTTTCTTCTTCAAAACGCATGTTGTGCTATTTCCTTGGTGAAGAAATAGAAGAGTTTGCTGCTCCTCTTAAGAAGCTGTCTTAGGCAGACACTGCTCAGTGCCACTTGGTCACTCCTGAACTTGTTTTTCTGTTTATGGGAACCTTTCTAGGGAGAAGCTGCTTCAGATTTCACAGTGAACATTTACATCTTTCCAACACACTGGGAATTTCAGGTAAGTAAAATGAAAGCCAAGATGCCTCTGGTTGAGGTCCATTGCCTTTCATTACCACCCACTCACAAGTTGATGCAACTGCAGCAGTTTCAAGGTGTCAATAGCCCCTGGGGAGCCACCTTCAAGCTGTCAGTCTTGCACGCCTCTGTGAGGTCTATGCCAGCAGGGGTTTTTAATCCATCACTCTCTTTCAGGTAATAGATACAAGAGGTGCTGGGCAACCTGCAGGCTCATAAGTGTAGGCACGTGCTGAAACTCTCTGTGCTTGCAGGTTTATAGAATGAGTGCTAAGCCATCACTGTTGGGCCTTGCGTGGTAGAAGAAAAGGCCTGATCACAGGGAAGTCCCCACAGATACCCAGGACAACTATTTCTCCTTTCGCATCTAATTATAATGCCATTCTCAAGCATGGACAGATGGGAGGACAGGAAGGTGCTTGGACTTGTTATTTCATTAAGTACAAATGTTTTACTGAATTGCAAAGCCTAACAGCCAAACACATTTACAAAGAGCATCAAAGGTGATATAAGCTTTGGTGAAGACAGGCCATTAAAAGCCCATGGCCTGGGATGCTGTGTTATTTTGTATTTCAGTTTGGGGAGTACTTCTAACAAAATAGTAAAAAATATCCTATTACACAGTAGTGTAATTGTATATTTTATATTAATTGCTCTTGAAGATCAAAAAAAATATTTTGTCTGTTAATGTACACACTCACATGGCCTTCTATGAACTCAATGAGATCCACATGTGTGCATCTGAGGCCCAGATTTTTCCCCAAAGATTCTTTAAAATCCTTTTACAGGGCAGTAAGTCATAGAAGAAAGTCATATGTTCCCTTTCTTCTGCCTTCATACCCAAAACAGGCAGGAGTTATTACAGGTTGCTCTGTGTTACACCGGATGGTATCAGCATCCCAAGGGGTCAGCGGCCAGCCAGGGATTGCCATGGTTCTGCTCTCATGCTCGTCCACACCCAGGAGTTTCTCCAATCCTTTTACAAAGAAAGAAATAAGAAATGGAGCCCAGCTGCATGTGAAGCCTACTGATGACATCAAGAAGTGCTCTTGATTCCAGGAGCAGGGAAAAGCATCACAGGACATCTCCACAGCTTTCAGACAGAAGGAAATTAGGAATATGTACAGTGCTGCAGCACAATCACGTGTTCTGGAAATATTAAGAGAAGCAGACTAAATACATGATTTTACCAGTGAGGAAAGGTTCAATGGCTTTAAACATGAAAATACACGCATTTGAGCAGACCATCTTTATATTAAGGGTAAAAGACATTGAAACAATCTGCCACAACTGGTAAGAATTAGCAGGCTTGCTGCCAGTCTCAACAGAGCTACCTGTCAGAGGTGCAAATCTCTAAAGGACTAGACTCATGCTGCCTTCAGACTAAGTTTGAGTTGAATTTGCAAGCTTTGGAATCTCAAGACTGCAGGTACCAAAGTGACCCAAACACTAGGAAGGGCTTGATGACAGCTCTTACTTCAATATTTCAGCAACTCTACTCCTAACTCTGCTTGGGTTTAGCTATTCCCAGGGACACAAAATGAAAAATATATTTATATGGCTCTATAAAGATGTTTTAGAAGTGAAACGTTTTGATTTTTCCTCAAGGCAACAGCTGTTCTCCCTATCATCTACGCAGAAAACATTAGTTTACGATTTCAATCACCGCTCACCAAGTGAAAGAATAACAGCATCATTGCCCAAACCAGTCTAAGTCCACACACCTGCCATCAGATCCACAGAGCTATGTTTTTATGCTGAAGCAGCCAAAAAGATCTTACCAAAGTTGTGCTATGGACTCAGGGATCTACTTCAGCTTGCACAATGAACAGCTGAAGATTGTCATAGAAGCCAACATAGGAATGGACAATGCACGGGTGCATAAATCTGGGATTTTGCTTGATTTTTCTCCCCTCTCAGAAGACCAATCTATACCAGGCAGACCCAATTGGCATCAACTGGGCCAAACAGTCTGCAAAAGAAGCACTTTAAATATAGTTCTTAAAAATTCCAGCACGTTTCAACATGAAGGAAACTTCATGTTTCTAGAGTGGGTTAAGAACACTTTGCAACAAGGACATCTCCAGCATACAC
>VZTX01012313.1:201261-233943 GCA_013400915.1 Pardalotus punctatus
ACAGAAGAGGGGGGGGGGGGGGGGGGGGGGAGGTGGGCAGCAAATAGAAATCTTCATAGTGACTTTAAAAACCTTGAAAATTGCTACTTTACCCCATTTGTTTTTTCGGCTTCTTATGGAGAGTATATGTTTGTCTACAATTAATTTTCATACTAAAACGGAAAATCTGATTATACACTGAAAAAGTTATAAATTGCAAAAAAATAATTTCCCTTAACTGATAAGTGAAAAGGAAATTCTAAAGCATCAAGGTTCCATTATTTTTTCCCCATAATAAATAAAAGATCTTGTTTCATGGTAGCAAAATTATAAGTAGCTTTCTACAGTGTAATGCTCCATTTCTATTTTTTTAAAAACCTTCATTTTGCAGAATGCCCATCATTTTGTTCAGGAAAAAGTAAAGTGAGGGAGGGAGGGAGAAGAAAATGCAAAAGAATTTAAAGTAGAAGATCATGTAACCTGAGATTACAATCTTCCTATGGAGAAGGGACAAAAAAATTGTTCCTGTGAAAAAGATGGTACTTGAAATATTTTGAATAACCTCCAGTACTAAAAGATTTAAAGGTATTGCTCATATACTGCAAGAACTCCATGCCTGGCAGGTGAATACTGGATTACCCAACCCTGCTGTTAGATTTCAGATGTGAAAATGAGCATGTAGACAACTCACATGTCTAGTTACAGCTCACATTGGGGATGCATTGAGAGAAAAATCCTTTCTTCTAATGAATATGTAAATGGACTATATAATTTTTGGTAATCGATGCTTATGCTTGCTTTCATTTTTGTCAGTTATGATCAAGTGATCATAACTGACAAACCGGCAGCTAAGGAAGAAGAAAACTCTAAACTGTAAGAATAATAAACAGGGCATGGTGAGAGATGTGGAAAAAACCCAACACACATAGGAGGAAAATGTCAGGAAATGGGGCTAAGCCATAAATGGATAGAAAAATAATTTTTTGGTGTTTCTACAACTTAAAATGAAGGTACAGACATTTCCAGAAGCCAAGCACTTTTTTTTTCTGAAGTAACAACATTAAATGCTTTTAAAAGTGTGCAGATTTTCTGAGTTAGCTGTTAAACCAAAATGTTACGTGGAAAGAATATTACGAAAATTACATGTAATACAAAAAGTTCCAGATGAAGTACCTAGAAAGAAAATAAAGAATGGATGCACTCATACTGTTTGAGCCTTATCATTTCCAGAAATCCTAAATTGACTCATGAGAAGCTTAACTCTACAGGTCAATATTAAGGACTGAAAAGTGTGCACCTAGAAAAACCTTCTCAGAAATTCTACTTTCTTGTTCAGAACGCCTTGTTGCAGAGCCACACAGCTTTACTAATAGTGTCTATGTAGACTCACCTGCTGTCTGTGTTGTCCACACACAAACACAAAAAAAACCCAACAAATTCCCCAAGGTCATTTGTGGCTGAGAAGAAGGTCAGGCTTGCTCACTCCTTAATACCTTTGAAGCTGCTAATGTGACTGAGATGGATGAGAGTGAGTAGGATACAAGCCTGTCTGTCAGCAAAACACATGATCTCAGCAATATGCAGGGTAATTGATCTAAATCTCAGCTACAGCAGTTAACAGATTCCAAGAGGGAGAGAAGGCACTTGGACCACAGGGCTTGTTGCACTTGACTATGTTCTTACTTTGCTGCATAGACCTTGCTCAGCAACCTGGATTTTTGCAGCCTGCTTCCAGTGGTTAATACCAACAATATTTTCACATCAGCAGTTTCATTTTTACATCCAGAGGCTCTTTGCTGAGTCTCTGTCAAAGTCCAATTCATTACCTGATGAATTATAAGCTAAAAGCCTATCACTTTTCTATGAGATTTTTTTAAGAGATTAGAAAGTAACAGAAAAAAGAGAGACATATATATATATATATATATATATATATATATATATATATGCAATTAATGAAAGATAAGCTTTCAACTGTTGGGAGGTTTATTTTAGAGATCTATATCCCCAGATACTTATTTCTTAAAGGAAGAAGAAATACAAGTCTGATTTCTACTTGATTGAATAGAGAGCAGGCTAAGAAAGAAAAATGTGAGATACCAATCCCACTGAAGAAATAATTAATCCTTCCCAGAAACAGTGAACACAGTTAGGTTCCAGATGTCAAAAATAGGCAATGCTTCCTTGTACCACTTACCATGGCCTGCAGCCTTGTCTGCCTGAACCTTGAACCACAGCTGAAGGTCCCTGAACTCCAAGCAAAGGTCCTGCTAGACCCCCACTAGCAGCTGTGGTTCCAAATCCTCCTTGTGCCTAGAAGGCACTACCAAGCTGTTATTAACTCCAGTGACACCAGAGCACAATTTTATCCTCACTTGTGCTTTTACTGAGCCTCTTTGAGATCTACCTGAAGAGCACTAAAAGAACACAGAACACTACTAAAAGAACACACTGCCAACTGTCAGTGTACTATTTGTCACCTTGCAAGCTTTCCCCTATCCTTTCTAAACCCTCTTCGAAGGCACCACTAGCACCACCTTTTTGACTCCTGAAGAGATCCCAACACTTAGTGGAAGTATTGTACTAATTAAGATTTTGAGAGCAGTTAGCAAAAAACATCATGTCTGGCCTCACACTTGGTAAATTGCTCACAATTCCTTGCTTCCCTTCACGAGATTGTCTTGATAACAACCATTGCCAGTAGGGATCTGAGGCAATGAGTGCAGCAAAAACACCCCAACAAATACATGCCTACATATGTGAGCTCCACTTCCTTAGGCAAAAATAACCAGTCAAATGAGGAAAGGATCTGCTGCTCTCCTATGTATGGTAGTTGTGCATACACTGATGTGCAAGAAGCTTCCAGAGACTTCTGTCATACCTTGTCAAATTGCCATAGCTTGTCAAATTACTGATTTCAGAAACTTCCACTGCTCCCAAAGGAAGGTTGCTGTTTTGTCATTTTAGAAAGGTGGCACACCTCTGAGCTTCTTTCAGTGTAGGTTGAGGGAATGAGTGCATATTATGTATGCCAGGAGGTGGAATTGGCCAAGTCGAGCAAGTTAGGGCAATCCAAAGCTTTGAAACAGTGGAAAAATAAATCCATGTGGAAGGACACAGTACAGGCATAAACAACACCCACACAGACTATCTGAGGTCTTGCTTTCCTGCTCGGAAAAACAACTCTTTCCTGAACTCTGTTCGTTTTTGCAGACAAAGCCATCAAGCTCAACGGACAAAAGTACAACTCATAAGTACAGGACACTTAATCTGGGTAATTTATCTCATTCTGTCTTTTCAACACAGACAGGAGTAACTGCCACTTGGAATAGGCTTCCTTTAACTTCACTTTCAAATGACGTTAACTTTCAGATGACTAAGTCCAGAGCACCTTAACCATGAGGCATGTGTTAATGAGAGAGATTGAAAGCTCAGTCTTAACACAGTTAGAACAGAAACTTCTCACCCATGGAGAGGGTGATCCTTGCACTGCTACAGCCAAATAGCTTTCAGCAACCTGTGTTTTAGGGGTTTCCTGAGCTTGACACTGCATCTAGATAACTGTGTTTGAGAGTTGTTGATGGAACAATTTTCCTAATTCTCTTTTGAAGACAATTATGCCTTTTGGCTTCTATAACATCCCATGGCGATGAATTCTGCAATCTAGTTTTATGTTGCTTGACTAGCGTCACCAACAGAGCAAGCTGCACCTTTCCAGGGATTCAGTAACATGCTGACACCATTTTACTTTTGTCTCATTTAATGTCATGAGCCAGAAGCAATACAAAAAAGTCTTCTACAGCTATCCAGATTTTTCCCTAATATCAAAAAGCTCTTTTAAAGCAGTGGCTATCAACAGGCAAATGATCCGGTATATTTTTCACAGGATTGTATTACTCAAATAGCTCATTCTACCATAAACCTAAGGACAGCTGAGACTGTTCAGCAAAGGTGGCAAATAATAAGCAATAAATAGATGTTTGCAGGAAGAAATGTGAGGCCTGGAGGGGACAAGGAATCCTCTCACAGTCCTGGAACAGCCCAAATAGGAAGCAGTGGAATATCCCTGGAGGAGAAAAGCTAGGAGAAACCAGGAGAACTTTTAGAGAGAGACTGAATAAGAAAAAGAGATGGGGAGAAGGCAAAAAGATGTCTTTAGATTTCCATAAGAATTAAATTGGAAGGGGGAGTGGGAGGGACAGTGGAGAAGCAGGTTAAAGGATTGTATTCCTGTTGTCATCAGCAGAGAGCGAGTGGGAAAGGAGACGTGGACTGCCTCTCTCCCAAGTCTGCTGCCCTAGGCAACTGTTTACTTTGCCTTTGCCCAAGCCAGCGTGAGATGTTATAAAATGAGTTTCCAAAATGCTCTGAGTCACCAGAACATGGATGAGATCTGTGGATTCAAGCCACCTTTCAAGATTATGAATCTCTTCTGAATATCCATTATACCAATGATATAAAACAAAATCACTGCTGTAATGTGATGCACGTGTCAACTTTAAGGATACAGTCCCAGCTCAGATGGCATCAGCAGAGGGACATGTCAGCATGGTGGATTACCAGAGCAAATGCTTTAGCATGCAAAGTGATGCAATGTGTTTTGACAACAATTGTTCCCTTATGTTTGTTTCTGTGTCAGGTTTGACTTGACTATCTGCCAGGACAATGCTCAGGATCCTTTGCATTGCTATGCAGAAGCTGATTATGTGATCAAATGCTTAAAGCACATAAAATCACTTCCAAGATTCAATGAGATAGATGTGCCAGAAAAGTCAGTAGGTGTTTGAAATAATTGACGCTAACAGCTAGACCTGGATTTTTCAAAAGAATATGTGTTTTGTTTTGGATTTGGGGTTTTTTGTTGGTGGTGGGGTGGGTTGTTTTTTTCTTCTAATGCACTATCATATAATCTGCCTAGAAATTCAGCCTTAACATAATGTTCACATCAAATGAAATTCACCCGTTAAGAAAGAACATTCACAGGGTCCTCCCTGAAGTGGAAAAAATGCAGTCTTTGTGTAGAGCAGATCCCCTGTGAGCCTTCATACCCTGTGCACATGCCTAGAACAGCAAAGCGGACTCCAATGGCATGGTAGAGCTGATACTTGTAGGCCTGGGAGACCCAGCACTGAGCTAAAACTCTTGTCAGCCCTTTGCCACCCATCTGTGACACTGAAGTTTTTCTAATAAAGGCCAATACCCCCACAGAAATATTGCATGTGTAGAAGAAGCAGGTTACTTGCTCTTATGACTATTATATTGCATTTCCAGCCTACCCTGAACCATCACACAATCCCCAAAGGGAGTAAGTGTGATTCCCATTCAAGAGACAAGGGCAGAAGGCAAACTGACTGTGGTACTTGCCCAAAAACCATGATCTCAAATAGAGGCTTCACCCTGTGCTCTCAGGTTTGGGTCTAGCCAGGTACCAGTGTCCCACTGCACAGCTTTGCAAGAGTGTTGGACCCTCAGAGGTTTTTAGGCACCCAAACCAATCAAAAAGTGTTACCTGTACACTTCCAGAAATCTGTCTTTAATTTCACCATCCCATAAATCTCTTTCATAGAGACATCTTTCATCTTTTCTGCTTCACAAGCCAGTTGTGACACTTAATTACACAATGATTATGAAGTCCAGTAAATACAACATATATTAAGAGCAGTTAATGAGATTTCTGTCACTAACACACTCTATCTCTTGTGAAATATTACTCATATATTACCAAAAAAAAAAAAACCCTAACCCAAAAAAACCACCGCAAATGTATTCAATGTAAAGGAAATCCATCTTGATTACTTGCATAATATGTTATACAACTCAATGGTATTTATTAACACAAAATGGAAAATAGCGTAGCCTTTTCTGACCAACATGAAACACTGTTTACTCATCCATGTGTCAGCAGTTTCCTGTAGTGCCTGGAGTGACTGCCCCTAGTGCTGCCTGAGTGGGACCCCAGACCCAGAGTACCTACTTCCCAAGGGCTCTAGTGGCTTTAGTACCTCCAAAGACCTAATGAGAGGTCACAGTCCACCAAGTACCACATAATCCACTGCGGGAAGATAGGCCCACTTTCAACTTGGTAACACAGTCTTACCTTAACACTGGGCTCCATGTATAAAAAAATGCACATGGTATCTCTGCAATTGCAATCTATTCAGCCAGTTCAGAGTCCTCACACTGCTTTAACCAGTTGTCTTCGACCAAAGTACCTTGTGCTTTCAGAAAAGAATGAAGAAAAGAAAATTTTAAAAGTTTGTTTCCTGACAGAAAAATATATATCTTACTTTATCTGTATCTGGGCAAACAAATTTTCTCTTAAGAATTATGGTATGGAATTCATAATTAATAACACTTTTGTAGAGATCAGGCAGGAGTGATTTTCAGCACACAAAGCGTGTTACAGCAAGTTCTATTAATATTCAGCAAAGGGAAACCTGTTTGTTGACCTAAAGTGTGACTGTTTCCTATTCTCTTCTTGTGAAATTGTTAGGTCCTGTGGGACAACTGTACTGAGCTTTTGACACAAATATTAAAATTCTATTTAGATGTACAATGTTTTAATGCAAATTTTTTACCATAAAACCAAATGCTCCATTCAGTTAAATTAATAGAATTACAAAAAGATGTAATGATAGCAATTAAGTCTTGAAAATGCAAATTTTATAGTCAAGGACAATTACTTCATTTATAGTATACTGGAATGATGCCAGATGAAGGTAATTTAGATCCCCCTAGCTCACAGTTATATCATGAAGGATATCTTAATTTCATTAGTACAACAAAGATGGGTGAGAAGTTAGAGAACACAAAAAAAAAAAATAGGATGGGAGAGAAAATTTGACCTTTCTCATTTCACTGCAGCAAGAATACATAGATCTTACTAAAGTATTAGTAATATTTCTTTCTACATTTGCCTCTGAAAAAAATGCTTTTTTTTTATTAGCAGCAATGGAACATTAGTAAGTAAAAGGTCAGCTTCATTTAGATACTTAGAGCCAATGTGTTCATGCCACAACAGTTACAGACCTCCCATTATTTCAGTTTTAAGGATGCATACACTGTTAGCTCATGGCTTACCAGGTCTCAACCCATGGCCTCAGGGATGCATGGTTTTGACTGGAACAGGAGGTAAAATATTTTTTAAAAATTCTGCTCACTCTTATAAAAAGCACTCTTGCCTCCTACAAACAGGAAAGTCAAATATCATTAGCTTTTCATTAGCATAGCAAAGAGTGATCAAGTAGATGCAGAATACAGATATACTACAGATTTCCTGGCCTGCTCATGTGTGTGTGTGTGTGTAAAAATAAATAAATATGAAAAATACTGTTTCGTACATTTACTTTAGCACATTATCAAGTTCAAATAGGAGTTTGAGAGACTCTAGGGGCTCTTTCTTTCTTCCAAACAAGTATCCAAGGAAAGGCAGATTAAATATGGTGCAGCGTGAAGTTTCAATAAAAAGCTTTTACATCTACCTGTTTGTTTTTTTCTTCAAGGCCTACTGAAGCAACTACACAGAAACTCAAATCCAAGAGGGATGGACTCACTGGGTGACAACTGGCTCCAGCTTCTCACTGGTGTATCCACCCCACGCAGCATCACACTGCTGCGGGAATGTGGCATTGCGGGCTGCATGCCCACATCCCTGTCCTTCTGCAAAATGACTTGAGGAGTATAGCATTTTTATCCTTCACCCCACTGTTCCCATGATGGCCAGCGTAATATTTTTCAGCAGTAAAATGCACACATGCAAGCTTTACTAGGAGGAGAACATCAAAAAGTGAAGCTGCTGTGTTATTCTGACCTACAAGTCCACTAGATTCATTCTTCAGAAAAGCTCATCATAAAAACAGAAGAACAACTATGACCTGACTTGAGTTCATTATTGATTTTAATAACAGGGCTGTGAATATTTTGTTTTAAGAAAACAATCCTATTCTGAAGGAAAAATGAGTACCTACCCTACCTTGAGTAGGGTTTGTGTTTTTTCCTCATTATTAATTTTAAATACAGCTGAGTGCACATGAGGACAGGCTGGCTTTGCTTCCATCTAGATGGTCATATGAAATAAGAACAGGCCCAGTGCTTTTTTCCCCTTCTACTCAACTCATCAACATGTATGCAACATGTATGCTCAGGCACACCTGTAGTGTCATCCTTCTTTTGCACTGGTCTCACCAGCGGAAGTCTGAACATGCTGAAGGGCTGAAGAGATGCCATTGACTTCAACATCAGGATCTCACCCCATATTTCTGCAAGTCAAGGAAGCTATCAGTCATCCCTGTGCTTGAAAACGATGGATGATATCCTGACTCATTGGCAAGTTATTGGCTCCCTGTGGGTCCCAGATTTCTTTCAATTCTGTCTTCTATCACCCAAGAGAAAAATTACACCTTGTACCAATAGTGACTTTATGTTATGCTTCTGATTATTAAATGCCTACTATACCCGACAAGTTTGTTCCAGCTTGTTATTTTTATATATTTATTAATGCACATAGACTGATGTACTGTTCTCAACTCTCTTTCATTGTAAAAGCTGTTTGGAGATTTGGCTTAATGAGGAGTGCTTGAATGAGTGAAGCCTGGGTATGTTTGCACTGTATTGCACAATACAGCTTAAACACTCATGTCATCTTATTGAAAAGCATAGTTTTTACACACTAACAGTTTGTGAATCTGCTGAGTCTCAGCTGTTGCAGGGAGAAATGTTTTGTCCAAGTTATTCCCAATGTGTCTCAGTGGTAAAAAAAAAACCAAAAAAACAGGCTGTGATTGTAATAGGATATTGATTAGTCTGGATCCCATACAGAACATAACTTGATTCTTTGGTGGACCACTAAAAGGTCATATTGCTTGATTGCTCCATAGCTTCAAAAATACAAGAAATATTGAACCAAAACTGCTTTCAATTATACTCATGTTATCTGAGGCCTGGGAATGTAACCAAGGGCAGCATTTGGCCCATTCTGTTAAAAAATGGGGTGATACTCAGCATCTTTTTCATCATTAGCAGAGCTGAACATCATCTCTGCCTACTCTAATTGATGTCTTGCCCTAAAGTTCATTCCAAGGCAAGCAGGTGGAAATCTGTTTGATCCAAAGACTTAATTTTGGATGGCTCTGACAGTGATAATGTGCTTAGTATCATGCAGTGATATGTGCTTAGTGTTACCTGAAAATTGTGGTTTGGTTTACATGTTCATATACATTTCTGCAGAATGGTATTTACAACTGTTTATATACCTCAGATCTCCAAATTCCTCACTTGACCTGACTCTCACAGTGAGCTTAGGTCAGCAATGAGATAATGACTTGCTGTTAAATAAGATTTAATCAAAACACAATGTTGTTGTCAGCAAAATGAATTAGCTTTTTTGTGCCAACAAAGATCCAGGCCAAAATTACATAATGATGTCAAAATATATGGCAGAAAATATTATACATCTAATTCTTCCTTTTATTACACTGACATCACGGAGATTGTAAACACAGAACCAGCTTTCTAGGAAATCTTAGAATACACATGAAGGAAGAAATTGTCCTTTTCTGTCTTCTTCTGAGAAATTCGTTTTTCTAGTCAGAAGTACAATAGAGTAAATTCCATTTCTGGTCACCTATACAAGTTAAGACAATCATGAAGAAAAATTCTACCAACAAGTCAATTATTTCCTTGATTCTGTCAGAAATGTGTGTTAGATTTAGCTTGATACTAAATTCCACTAAATTCTAAAATGCAGTAAAGAAATAGAGGAGTCCAAAATTAATTTTAGTCGGTACTGTTTCTAGTTCTGCCACTTGGAAAGTTATATAACTTCTGCAGTGCATATTTATTCCAAATCAATAGATCAATTCTGAAAAAAAAATTAATTTTACTTTTTTATGTATTTATGGTGTATTTATTTATTCCTGTTTCCAATCCATATTGCAATGCTTCATACAGAGTGCAATCCCTTTGTTACTCCTGACTTGCTTTGAAAGCTGTATGGATGTGATAATTTCTTTCTTCTCTTTTCTAGGTTTTGGTTTTTTTTTTTGTCACTTTATGTATGCTTGAAAATAAGACAAATTTTTTCTCATAGTTTTCCATTTTACCAGCTTTCTGAATACTGGGCTGGGTTTCTGTTGAGATGTGATTTGAAAAGGATTTAAGGACCTGCATTTAGAAGTCCATATTCTCAGAAGTTGCCTATGATTTTTGGAGACTTGGCCGTTTGTGAATCCAGTTTAAATTTTCAAATACTACTTGATTTTGAAATATTCAGACCATTCACAAAGCGTTTTGAAGCACAAATAAGTCTTCTGGTGTCCTTTCGTCTTGTTCTCTCCATTAATTCCAAATTGATGTACCTGGGAAAACTCATATTTTTTTAAAACTCTGAAGAAAGTCAGTGGGAAGACTGGATCAAGCCCAAGCTTCAAGATTTCCTGATTCATTCAGGACTTCCTGTCTATTAGACAGCTCTCAGAAACCACAGCTCTTTATAAAATTCAATCAACAGTGAAAATCAATACAGGAATATTATATGATATAGTAATATTTATAGTAATATTACATATTACTATAAATAATGGAAAGCCATCAAAAATGTTTTGTCTGTTTTTTTTTTAAAGATGGATAATGACTTGTTTAGACTGTATGTGTGTATATATATGCCTTTTCTTTTACTTTGTGAAAAAGATGTATTATAAAAAGAAAGTTTGTAAGACAGAAAAAAAAAGGTATAAAATTCAAGAATAGGATGAAGAGTATAGAGAAATATTTGCAAAAGCAGATTGCAGATCCACTGACACTATTTTGTTCACAGAAACACATCAAGTAATTTCATAGAAGAAAGCTTTCAGCTTGTTAATTTCAAATGTTCTAATGCAACATTTAGCTCACAATATTACTGTATCATATAAGGGTTTTCATACGTTTTCCAATATTGCTTCTGACTGGAAGTACTAGCTGATGCAGTAGCATAAATAACGAAATGTCTAGATTTCTATGGTTCCCAAAGGTCATTTTTATGAGAAGATCAGGAAATATGTTTCATTGAAATTAAAAAGAAAACTATATCAAGTTTAATAGCATTGTTACGATAATGACATAAAATTCAGCAAGATGGGGTACTGTTTAATATTTGAGTGTCAAGTTTCCACAGTGAGGCTGAGATGTGAGGAAGAATTTAAACTTTTTTAACTGAAATTGTTTTCAATTTTATTTCTGTTTCATTACCTGATCCGTCTTTTTTTCTCCCTTGCTACACCACAGCTTTTATTTTGGTTGAACCTGGTGTTTTCTGTGAAGTACAATAAAAACACAGAGAGCTGTACCTCTACAGCCAGGGAGACTCAGGGTGAAAATGCATCCCCAGACAGCCAAAAGCTTTCTACTCCAATTCATTTCCTCAGTCAAGATAGGACCACAGCAGTGGTTTAGGGCACGGATGGCAAGAAGGCCACTGCCAGGACACAGCTACCTTCTGGGATTTCTTAGTGATTGCATCACCTGAGATAGGTTGGTATCAGAAGCTGTATCAGCCCTCAGCCTTTCTGGAAAAGGCAGAGGATCCAGCAGGCATAACGCCATTACTCTCAGGCCTGCGTTCACCTGGACAACTGTAAAGACAACCAGAGCTAACACCTGCAAAGTCAGTGCAGTCTCTGGCTACGCACAGCCTTTTGTTGGACGTGATGTTGTGTGCTAGGATTAGAGAAATGAAAAGTTTATAGCGTGGCAGAAATCTGCAAAATGTGGGTTTTCAGATAACTAAACAAACCAACCTGTCTCCAACAGAAATGAGTTAATACACATAAACAACATGTAACATTTTGAGATCAAATCTTTTTTTAATTTTCTTTTTAAATGCAAGCTTGGTTTAGTGCATTTCCCCAGGATGGATTTTTAACAGATTAGTTTAAGAGTTGTTTGGATTTGTGAGTGTAGAAAACAGATAGCTGTAAATGTACTTGAAGCATTTATTAACATTCCTGATAAAGCAAAAGTCTGAAAGAGCAAAAAGGGGACACAATAGTAACCAATATCCATTTATAGGTCCTTGCTTCTTTATTTACAGAGCCGTCTAGAAAGCAGGTGACAGCTGTCAGCAGAGGTTCTATGTTATATCTACCCGAGGCCATCTCTCAGGTGGGTCTCAACACAACACAGGCATCTGGGGCATCCTTCTTTTCTCCTCACCCCTCTGCAATGCTTCCTCACCTCACACAGGCCAGACAGCCCTCCATTCCTTAAAGGAGATGTTGTTTTTAATTACTGTAATGCTGGGCTTTCAGGAAAGATTACTGAAGTAAAGGGCTCAAGGAGCCTCTGCAAAGGAGGTCTCAGGGGCAATAAAAACACACAAAGTTATCATCTCAGGATAACTACATAGAGCCTTGGTCACAGATACCATAAAGCTACCTGTGTTAGAAGCAGCTATCTACCACCTAGTTAAATTCTGCTCTTTCATTCCATAGGTGTATATGTAGACAGGTACGTGTCCACAACTCTTGTGAGGGCAAAATTCACTGATGTGAGGAAAAGATGGATGTCTAGGGGCAAAGGGAAAGCATGATTGTTTGGTGATGTCAGATGGAAGAGGCTATAGCAAGGACCATGACTTGACAAAAGTTTGGAGAGTGGTGTAGATTCAGCAGTTCAAGACAAACACAGGAGTTAGAGGGTCATGAAATTAAGTATTTGCTTTTAAGAGAGAAAAATGGATCTGCTAAATAGTTATACAAATGAACTATTTGTTTGTCATAACAAATTACCAGATTTTAATATTACAGAACAAAGAGGATTGAACAGCAATATAATGGTTTCCTTAGTGTTGATCTCTTTTTTGGATGGAGTATTTTCTGTTATGACATGCTGAAAGCTACAGTGTTTTGGGAAAGGGGAGGGTCAGGGGCACAGAAATATAGAGCGGACAAAGTACTGATTAGTGCCCCGCCTCTTCCTGTAGACCATCAGACTGTGGTGTGCTGAGCCAGAAGGTTAAAAAAAGGCCAAGCCTCACATTAGCAATGAGTCCTCTGAGTACTAAAGGTACAAGTCATCCAGGGTGAGGTCAGTTTTCTGTGGTGACTCAAAGGGGTGATGTTGCTTGTGTCAGCAGAAGCTTAGCTATGGTCACAGCCACACAGGTGTGGATGCTGCTTCTCTTAGGGAACCACCTGGAGAACAGACAGGTTGTTGCAAGTAAGGAAAGAGTTCAAGAAATCTGGGAAGGTGGATGGAGTTCGGGGCATCACCAGAATACTGTGACTGCTTCCAGCCCAAGGTTACAAGTGAAGGGAAAGCTGCCGTCCATGCCTGGTAAGGCCAGGCATGTTGTGGAATAATCTGGGCAGCATCAGGTCTTTTTATTTTCCTAGTTCAAAGGCCTAACCACAGCATTCTGAGCACCACCAGTGTGAACACAGAGAGCCTGACAAGTCACTGCCAGTGCTCTGCTGCTCTGAACCATGGCTGATTTTTGCTTACTAACACTCTGTTGTTTCATGTTTTTATGACACCAGAGTACCCAGTCTTTGACAGGTGTTCCTGGGAATTATTACAAAGAAAATTAAAATGCTTCAGCTTTCGAAACTTCCAAGAAAACTCTTGAGGAAAACATACTGAAGTTTTGGGTTTCAGTGGGCTATCATACAAGGTCTGGAAATTCAAAATGCTGAAAAGAGAAAGGTGGGATTTGAGTCACTAAAAACAAGTAATTTTAATGTGGTCCCAGTGATCAAATCACTGTTGGCTATTTCCTCACAGCAGTGGATGTGCCAGGTACCATGCCCATGCCAAAAGCTCATCTACGGAACTGCTCCACCATAGGCAGCTCAGTGTTGCTACCATGGTCCTTAGGACAAAACAATTCCCTCAAAAGAAAAAAAAAAAAAAAAAGATGATTCAGAGTTATACCAGAGAAAATATGTCTGGGTCTGTTCTAGTGAGGAAAAAAATTTACAAAAAAAGCATAAAGTGATGGATGGTAAGACACCACCAAATGATGTCTCCCATGGATGAGACACAAAGTAATGCAGACCCTTGATACTGAATGAACCTCAAATGTCTGTAGTGGCACTTACTTGCTGGGGTTGTTTTTCATAATTAAATGAAGTTATTCATCCCAAGAGGAAGCTACAGAGAGGTGGCAGCCTAGGTGCCCTTCTATGTACACTGCTCACCAAAAACTACTCTCATATCACTTGCTGGATTGCTTGCACAGGCAGAATCTTAAGACAGGCAGGACTGCTGCCAGCATGCTGCATATTGGCTGGATACCTGATTTCCCTGTGTCACCATTCATCTATAACATGAAGATAACTTATATCGGGGAAAACTGAGGGCTCAGACAGGATGTTAGAAACACATTAAAATATGTGGACTCTATTGTTACTTACTATGCCTCATCTTTAAGGAGTGATGTGTTGGAAACAGTCTTCTTTGCTGCTTGGTAGAAATGTCTAACTTCGGCACCCAGGATGAGAACAGGAGTCACACTCTTTGACCACTTAAACTATTTAATATTTCAAGTGGTGTCAAGTGTTGGTGGCATTTGCTGGCCAGATTTTGTTCTGTTTATAGGAGAGACTCGTTTTGTACTACACAGGTGGGTGATGCCAATATAAATTCTGGAACTAAAAGCAAAGTTGGCCTCACCTATCTGTGAGGTGAGACTTCCACTGCTGGTATCACAGGAATGGAAAAATAATAGAAGCTTTGTCTATCAGAGGGACATCACCAAATGTGCCAGGTCATGTTACTGCAAAACCAGAGTGCTCCCCTTCTCCATCTTACTGTAGTCCTTCTTTCTTTAATGAGGAATGAGGTATAGTCAATTAAAGGTGAATTATAGGTTCTACAGGGAATACATTCCTAATCAAATATGAAAAATTACCATATACCTTGTATACAAATTACACCATGAACAGAAAGTAGCTATGGTTGATTGGAGCAATTAAATGTTTTCTTTAAGAAAAGAAAAAAAAAACCTCCAGTGAGAATATTTTAGAAAATGGCTTTTTAATCATCTGTAGAACTGGTAAAATTACTCTCTCCTAATAGTTTTAAAGTGTTCCTTAGTCAGAATTAACTGTAATCCCTTTGCAGAGCAGCCGAATACTTCCCCAGGAACCTGTTTAGAGGAAACTTTATTTTTAATCACAAGATCACATCCATATGCTTTTACATAGTTCAAATAAGACTACAGCAGCTTTGAGCATGTTTCCCTACTGTGCAAACGTCCGCAAACTTGGGAACCATTGCATGGGAAAGAACGTGTTCTAGAACCAGTCAGGAGGACATGGCACACAGCAAGATTCACCCCTCGCAAGAAACATTAATACTGATTGAAAAATCAGTGGTTTCAGTGCTATCTGATGTATAGTAACCAACATCCTGCCACATTAATAAACCAGCTAACACCTTCAGTCTTGCCTGTCTCTTCATCTAGCATTATCCCTGCAAATTCCACTAGTTCTGCTTGGGTAAGGACAGATTTGGAATGGGGAAGGACTGTGGTCACCTTGCTGCAGATGAGCAGTCTCTGTTCAGCTGCATGATGAGGACATGTGCCCTGTGGGCTAATGATAGGGAGCTGCTTGGAGCAAAAAAAAAAACCCCAAACTCCTGGGCATGGCATTCCCCAGTGTTCCGCTTCTGCCTGCCCTTGCATAGGAATGCTGCCTGTTTGCACAGCCTGGGCACAGGCACAGGTAAGAGTAGCAAGGGACTGGCCCCTGCTGGCAGTGCCGCCTGCACCTGGTTTGGTGTTGGAAAGCACACCAAATGAAAGCAAGGGGACCAGAATCAGACTCAGGAATGCCAGACCTAGCAATGGTCCTATCCGAAGACAAGGACCACATTACAATTAACACATAACATTTGTCCAATTTAACATCAAGAATGTTGCCAAGACTGCTGTGAGAGTTCAAACCTTTTCTCAAGGATAGTTGGGAGGCTGGGAGAACTAAAGGAAGGGGTAAAAAATGCTGAACACAGCCTATTTGGTCAAAGAAACACAGTGCAATTTTCATATAAACATGATCGTTTTTAATCTTGGTGGAAAATTCACAATATTATTCCTTTTTCTGCCAGCTTGAACCATGCCTTCCGTTTGTGCCTGTAAAGCAAAGATGATTATTTTTTACTCACCTGCATAAAATGCTTGAAGAACTCCAGATGATTGAAGATATAAAAATGGAAAGGAAATGTGTGTATATGCATGTTTATATACAATTGTTATTATTGTTACAGTCTGGCAAGAAAACAAAGATTATTTCTAGAAAAGCTTTGGGGTTTTTTTATAGCTTTAGAAGCTGTTTAATAACTAGTGATCAGATGAAACCCAACTGCTTTTGAAATCAATGAGAACTGGATTAGACATTGGAGAGGAGGAAGCATTAGCAGAAAATGTTTATATTACATAGTATTTGTTATCTTAGACAATCAACATTTCCGTGCACATCTTCCAAGAAACTCATTCTGTTGCTCTGAAAAATATGCAATGATTTCAGGATAATTTCAGAGGCCAACCCCACTGAAAATCTAAATCCATAACTGAAATTCTTCCAAACAGTTTGTCAGATCAGTAAAGTCAGGCTGAGGAGGAGAAGGGAAGAAGCCATTTAATCATCTGACTCAAAGACTTCAATACATCTTTTCTGTTTTCTTCTCCCACTTTTAGTCTTCTTTAGATTTAGGATTTCAAATTCTTCTTTCTTTTTTTCTTGCATATTATATAAATCCAATGTGAATAGAATGTCACCTAAATGTAGCTTAATTGCCTGTCTTTCAGTTGCCTCCACTATAAAAGTTAGCAGCAACTACAGCAATTCTCTCCATGGACTAAATCCTGGCTACTGCCCATTTCCAGGAAAGTTGAAATTATGTGTGTGTTTCATATAGAGACAGTAAAACAGACCTGCCATTGAAGTGAATATTGGGATATTTAAACAGTCATACAGTTTGGCTCCAAGCTCACTCATGACGTGCATCATATCCCTGCAGCCAAATTATTCTGTGATTCAGTTCTGTGACAGCTCTACTGTGCCCAGCAATGCTGCAGTGGAGATGTTAAGAGCTGAGCTTGTCCTTACCACTCCACAGCTTCACAAAGTGCCTCTACTTCAGTACAACAAGGAGAGAAGGAGATGTTACTTTACACCACCATCTCTATTTTTAACTATCTACCTTCTGAATCAAATGGAATGACCCAGCATTTCTCAGCAGCGTTTCTCAAGTGACAGCTGGTGTATGAGACTTTGAATACACACAGCACAAACTCATCTGCACTGGGCAGGGACTAGGCTCCTGGTGCAGGCCCTCAGCTCTTGTTCTTCATGCCTCTTAGGTCTTGGTGATGTAAATTATTTTAGCCAACCAGTTTGAGCACTAGGCCTTTGCAGACTCTAAGGGCATAGTCACTAACGCTGTGGGAAAGATCTGATTTCAGAAGACTGCAGTAAAACTCTCAGAAGGAAAGCAATGGGCTAATACCAAGGAATAAGGATCTGGAAGAGTGCCTGGATTCACAAGAAAAAATATAGTTTCCACTACAGCTTGTCAATGAATATTGAAAAAAGATGAGTGATGATTAAGGGTTTAAAATAATCTCCTTTCCACCCTTTCACCTGCTTCCAGTCAAACCATAAAGCCAGCCATGCCCTGGCTTACATTATAATGGAATTATTGTTCATGAAGTTTTGGCCAGTCAGCAGTTGATAGCGAAGAAATGACAAACGTGTGTACAAGGGAGAGCCTTTGGAAAGAAAAGAGAAAGGAAAGAAGAAAATTTATTATTGCCAGTCTGCTGATGAATGCAGGCATTAGAATAGCAGATGTAGAGTGTATAGTGGGCTGGAGAATGAAAAGCTAAGTGTTGCCTTAGAGCACCAGGAAACGTAGCCAGGGTTGTGAAAGCCATCAAGCTGCCTGTGCTCTGCATTCCTTAATGTACAATGAAATGCTTTGATAACCGAAACCAAAAACCCTAAAATGGCAAGTGCTTCCTGCAAGAACCCTTGAAATAAGGGTTGCTGCTAATGTGAGGTGGTTGTCAGTGTAAGGGAGAAAGATGGGGGAATTGGAACTCCACACGCTGGAATGGGGACATTGGCTTCGGCATGTGGGACTGTTGCTTGGGATACACCGAACAGCAAGAAAAGTACTGGGAAGGATGCAGTCTTAGCTCCAAGGTAATGGATAATCCAGAAATAGCTGTTTCTCTTCCTCAACCTTTTTAAACTGCCACAAGAGACCTCTTTCCACTCAGAGCTCAGTTATTCTTCAGCATCGACTTCTCAACACACCACTTTGGCTTTCACAAGTAATCTGTTGGACAGGCTAGAAAACCTGTGCTGAATTCCCTCGCCTCCAATGTTTGGCTTCGGTTAGGAGAAGATTTGCCCCAAGACTAAACATGTGTAATATTAAGCATAACCTTTTCTTGGCTTTATTGTTCTTGCTCCTAAATCTAAATTATGTATACCTTGGGTGTGTTTATGTGTATTTGAGTGAGGGAGAGAAACTCAAATGGGCATGGAAAATGTGGACTCCATTCACCCTACATACACTATAATATGAACAGACTCACAGAGGTGTGTGGGCATATATAGACTTAACCACATCTACTGTAAAGAGGAAAAAAATGCTGAGAGCATTTTGTCATCTTTTCCACTTGAAATGTGTGAGCTGTGGAAACTCAAAGTGATCACATTAATGTTTCTTCTGGTAGATTTTTTTCTGATGCTGTTTATTTTTCCTGTGCTATTTGTTTGTTATTGTGTTTTGTTGGGAGCTTGACACATTTATGAGGTGGGTTTTTCTCCCCTTTCCCCATGTCTTGAATATATGCACACATTTGAATTATGACTTTCCTACAGGAACTAACAGCTGTATGTGCAAATCATGCATATAAATCAATTACCGAGGCCTATGTACTATAAATGCACCCATTAATTAAGCAATGTCAGATGCTATGAACCATGAAGTTCATTACATCTTTAGCATTCAAACCAAGGATTATTTGAAGAAGCAATACTACGTTTACCTAATAGTTAATGAAATTAAGCCGGGTTGTTGCCAACATTCTTATTTTATGCCTAATTCAGTGTTTAAATGTTTATGAATAAAACACTAACTGCTGAAAGCAGAAATGTTGAAATGTAATTACTGGTAAGTTATAACGCACTTGAGGACTCATTATACCAGACTTGGGAGTTTTAAGATCACCAGTGTAACACAGTCTCCAAAAACACAGATTTTTTATGGGCTAAAAGCTGGAAAGACATAAATGCTGTTGAATTTGTCCTGGCTGAGTGGAAATTTTGATGATCGTGGTAGCATGATTTATGGGTATAACATTTTCCAGTCATTACGTGGTTGCATTTCACCATTGTGACATGATTTGCATATGTGAATATCCCTGCAAATTAACTTCTGATGAGAGCTACATCTGCCTGGATTAAGAAGCTCCTATCTGAAAACCAATCCAGCTGCTACCCTGAAGGACCTATTTGAAAAAAGGCAATCTGCAATGTCATCATATATAGTTTTTCCATATGTATGTCCTGATTTAGATTTAAATGTAAATATTGAATGACAGTATTGGTTACTCTGTTGAGGTTTATTCTGCCAACTAAGAAGCACTCAGTGATGTCAACATTAGGATTACCTCTGCTGTGTTTCCTCCATTTCAATAACCTACCCACAGACAGGTAAGTATCAAGAGATAGACTCATATCCATCACTATTGTTCAAAGTCCCTCTTAGCCAGATGCACAAATAAATCAAGTTTAAAAGGAAACAATGCAAAGGAAAGAAAAAAACTTCAGGACTTGCCAGAAACAATAGGGAAAAAGAACAGCAAAAATCTTTAGCCAAACATCATCTTCTGCTGCTGGCTCAGCATTTCCTAGGATCAGGTTTTTCTGCTGGGGGATATGTATCCATAGAAAAATGGTACAGACTCTGACAGAGAAAACTTGTATGTGGGCTCTGAATGCAACTGATAGGCACAAGAGATAAAGTCAGACAGTCAGACAGATGGGGGGAGCACAGAGGGAAAATGAAATAATTTTTTTTTGCAGAATAATGGTAAATTACTATCAGACTCTTCCTGAGCACTTGGCAGAGCCCAGCAATTTTTTTGCAGGGCAGTAAAATAGGAGCTTGAAAGAGGAATTCAAAGGGGAGTCATGAGGCAGGGTTGTGAAGGAATTGGGAAAAAAGCAATAGCATTTCTGAGCCCTGTAAAAAAAAGGGGAGGGGGGTGGGTCGGGGTGTATGGAAGACAACATAACTACTTGGTGCAGAAGACTGAGGGGAGCGTGGAAAAGATGCTCAGAGAGTTGAAACACAGCCAAAGCAACTGACAAACAATTTGCCTTGGGGTGGCCTTCCAGGTGATTACCAAGGTGGTCAGATTGCTTTGGAGAGGCTCTGAGAAAGCAGCACTTTCTCCAAGATGCAGTTGTGTAGCTGCAAGGCTCAGGAGGGAGCAACACGCTGCCCGGGAGGGTGGGCAGCAGTGGTAAGGAGCAGAGGGATATGTTGCACCTGGAAAAGGGAGAGAATGTGAGCCTTGTGGTCTTCAGACCCAATCTGAGATGCTTCAGGGACAGAAGAGAGGAAGAGAAGCTGGAATTTTAGGGCAGAAGCAAACAGGTCTAAAGAGGTGAGGAAGCAATGGGAGTCAGTAGCAGAACAAAATGAAATGAGTTTGTGTTTGTACTGACAGCACTCAGAAACAAACAGAGAGAGAATCAAGAACAGGAACGTTTACCAAGTAAAAAGAAAGGTAAGAGAAGAACCAGAGAAAGGAAACAGCACTGACCTGAGAGAGAAAAAAAAATTTAACATGGGATTTGTGTACTTTTTTATGAATAGAAAAAATCACATATTTTTATTTTGTTGGAAGCATTTTGACTTTTACTGATACCAAGTTTTTAAGATACATAGCAGTTATTGCACTGAATGTATTAGCTTATTCTTTCTTCTCTCCCAGAAAATTACTAACATTGCTGCTGCTTGAACACACTGCTTTTGTTAAAAGCAATTCCAATTAAATTTTTAAATTGTGACAATATGGATAAATTTGTAATGAATCTTACTTTTCACGTGAGTTGAAAGCTTGACATACAGAAGTAAATGGCCAAACCCCAAGGAGTAATTGGAAACCGTTCCAGCATTTCATAAGTACAGTCTTAACTAAGATTTAACTATGTAGAAAACAAAGCCACACAGTAATACTCATACCACCGTTTCAAGTGCTTTTCATCCCAGTGTTGTAAACTAAAATGTTAGTGGAAGTACAGCTCAAAAATGGTTAAAAACAGAAAAACTTTTCTCCCATCATCATTCAATAAGTGGCAGTAAATAGCAGTGTGCTAAACAACACAAAGTCTAAATACTTGAATAAATTCACACACATACACACCAAAAAAAAAAAGTTAACAAAATGTCTGCAGGCAAAGGCATAAATAAGCCGTGCCCCAGGAGTTAAACACATGCAAGTGCATGAACCCACCCATTCTTAGGCTGAGCAGTGGCTTACTGAGTCTTCATGAGAATGTAGCACTAACCAAGAAAAGGATGGCAGAGTCAATGCCACAATATATTTATGTATGCTGTTTACATGTGTGCTCCCAGACTGGAGCTGGATTGCTCCTGCAGGTCAGCATGGAGGCAGAGCAATTCCTCTGCCTTCAATCCCCTCTATAAATCTAAGCCTGTTGCTTGAAGCCTCAGAATCTGCAGCTGGTCATTGCCCAATATAACAAGTTACTTCCTCAACAGGTTACATCCAAGGATGTTCAGCGCTGTTGGATGCAATCACATGTGAAAAGGTTAACAAGTGAAAAACATATATTTAATCTTACCAGCATTCATGAACAGCAATGAGTTTCATTCCAGCGCTGTTAGGTCTTAAATCAAGACCTTTTTTGTTTGAAATTTCCACAACGATGCAATTTTCATCCAGTCCAGGCTTTGCTTCCTCACAAAGCAGCTGCTTTCAGAACCGACAAATTAGAAATGCAGAGTCACCAGCATCAAGTGAACACACTGCCTAATTTTAAGTTCCTCCTTATCAGAAAGTGTTGGTTTTATTATATTTTGAGATGCCTAGAGGTAAAAGTCCTGATATTTTGTGTGTATATTGCCAAGGAATTTTCATGTACTGATTGTGTGCAATAAGAAATGTAAGAGATTTCTTTCAATAAACAAAGTTCACAGTGGTCATATTCACATATCCATCCCAGTGTAATTCCCAAATGGCTTTGTGAAGGTCTGAAGAAGCAAAGGAGTAAATAAACTTGTTCTCTGTCAGATTTATAGTTGTTTCTTCAAGAAGGACTGCCTTGATTGCTGTCTGTATCTGTCATTCCCAGGTGGGTTCACACAGAAATCCTTAAATGATGTCAAGAGCAGAGGGAGATAGAGCAGTGACATATATTGGCTCTCAAATTATTGGGAGATATCTTGATTTTATTTCTTCTGGCACCAGTAGTCACTCTTTTGTTCAGCATGGAGAAACACAATACAAACGTCTTGCACAAGGGAAAGGTGCAAAGAAATCTTATTATCTTAGGGCATCAGGTGCTCATTATAGCCAGCAATTAGAAAATCTGAGGTGTTAATGATGCTTATTTAAGCCTTCTGATACTGCACTTTTACGTTAGAAATACAGCAAATATCAGGTGTGAGAATGCCAAGATTTGTGTTTCTCAGCTGAGCACAAATTAAAAACACAAACAAACAAACCCCCCCAAAAAAACCAACCAAAAAACTACCAAAAATATTTTTAAAAACGCAACAACAACAACAACAAAAATCCACACCAAAAATAAGCAACACTTCCCTTATCACTTGACATATCCAGGTTAGGAAAGAACAAGGTACTGACCCAAGCATACATTTTTACTTTTAGAAAGGTTAATTCAGTGGATTTAATTGCAGGTGTTCTTAATGTTTGCTTGCAATCCCTATCTAACAAGTTGGCAAGAAGTTTTTCACCATTTTAAGTAGACTTTGAGCCTCAGAAACCACTTGCCGTGTTTACAAATGTGGACTAATGTTTTGCATATTGTATATTTTAGATAGGTTTTGAACACAAAAAATCCTTGCAACATAAGGATTTAGTTAAAGTTTTTCCACTCAAATGTCTGTGGAACAATTTTAGGTAGTTGCTTCAGAAGGGATGCAACTATTGCAGCACAGATATATCTTTTGTTGGTTTTGGTTGATAAAATCTAGCTCAAGAGCCCAAAGGACCCCACTGAAGCTAATGGAAATATTCCCTGTCTTCTGTGATCACTGTGTTAGGCTCTGGGTGCTTTTACTGTTTGATGATTGCATAGTGGTCAATGACACTGGTCAAAAATACTGGTATTTTAGTCTCATTCCTCAGAATTAGGACACACAGTCCTTCTCTGTTTTAGTATTATGGTCCAGAGTGCTCTAGGAAAAATTAATGAATTATCATCCTACCTTTAGGGATGCATAGATTAGTAGGACAAGACAGAAAAGCCTGCATTGGCAATATTTCTGTTATACTGGCATATACTTTCATTTCTGGATATGTTCATGAGAGGCCAGAAAAAACAATGAAAACTTTGGCATTATAGTGTAAATCCTTCAGCAAGTGTTCTAGATATGCCCAGATGGGTATGTATATTTACTTTAAAACTAGATACACTGATCTTTTCATGATTCTGTTTAAGGGCAGAATAAATTTCTTTTTCATTATTTTTAAACAACTGAAGAACATCTTCATTTATCTCTTCACTGCACCAACTTCCTCTGAGACCATGATTGAATAAATGAAAAAAATTAGCTCTTATTCTTCAGTTCCTGCTCAGTAAGCTCAAGAAGTTTAGACAACACAAGGAGGATCTCATTTTTCATCTAGGAACTCACACAGCCAGAGAACTGTTAGTCTCTGTCTCTCTCTTTTTTTTTTTTTTCCATGGGATATGGAGAATAAATGGCTTTTTTCAGAATATTACACCAGTCGCCCTATCTTGTTTGTCTTAATCACCTAAGAAGGTTAGCTCTGCCTCAGTTGCTTGAGTAATTACTGATTATTTTCCTGAGTGTGTTGAAGGGGACCCCATCCTACAATATTGTCATACCCCTTTCCTTTGGTTGGTGTGTAGCATTCGTGCCAGCTCCCTGGTGTAGGTGGGCAAAGTTCCAGCTGGTATTGGAGAGAGCAGGGTTTCATCCAAGGGTGCACAGAGAAACTCACATTCACCTGCCAGGCATTGTGGGCATTCATTACTCTGCAGTTTGAAATAACTCCTTCTATACTTTGCACTCTGTAAACTTCAGCCTGGTCAAGGGTAACTTTGGCCCTGAGTCTCCATACACACTTACTCACGTCTCTCTAGGTCTCACCTCTCTCAGCCTTACTCCTCTTGGATTTATGTTCTTGGTGTTGTGGTCTGGATTGCATAGCATCTCTCCCACCAGGTCCAGTGTGTCTGGGCAGAAACTTGATGTGGTATTGGTGAAGGAAGGATTTGACTCCTCTTTCTGTAAAGCATTGGGGTATCCAGAGGATTTTTTGGTGGAAAATGAAATTCTGTTCAATGGCATTCTGGGGTAGGAGATAAAACATAACATATTCCTGAGATACCTACAGTATAGAAGAATCTAAAAAAAATTGTAAGCATTTCAATGATAAAAAAAGTACAATATTTTAACAGAAATTGTTCTTGTACTATGTCATGAACACCCTCATTAGGGTTTTATTTATAATTAGCTGTAACTGTTTAAAATTACTAGCTGCATTGAAACAAAGATTTTTGAAAGAAAACCAGCATGAATACTTATTGTTAGTGAATTAATTCAGAAGAGCCTTGATTAAGCAATATACACCTAATTTCACATAAAAATGTTGAATTTTTTCCCTGAAGATTAACTGTGAATTCCATTAATATGAAGAAAGTTATGTCTGAATATCAGCAAGGGCTTTGAGAAAGTATATTTGTGTGCTCTGTTAGAGACAGTCTTAGTGACATATGCAGAGGACCCACAAAAAGTGGAGGTAATGGCTTCAGCTTGTCTTTGTTCAGCTGTGACCGGCATAAAGGCTCAGGAGTATCTGTGATCCCCAGTTAGCTCTGGAGTTTCCCCTGGTTTGGACAGGTCACTTTGTGCCTGACTGCTGGAGCACAGTGAGAGCAGTAGCTGAAAATCTCCCACCAAAGGCACCTGCACCAATAGCTTAATTTTTCTCAGGTCTTGCCCATTTTGTGGCTCCTTGTACCCCAGATGCTGCAGAATTAATACACTCCCTTTGTGTGGCCAGCACATGGTCCTCCAAAGCCTCAGGGAGTCAGTGAGCATGGCAGCATAGGAGGATAAGGATGGGCTGGCTCCAAAAGTGGGAAGACACGTGCCCATCTGCATGCCGAGTTCCCCTGGACAAGAGATGCTGTGACTTTCTGCAGCTGCTGGGGCTTTCAGCCCTGCCATTAACACCCAACCACAGCCATCACCCCCCTTGGCAGCAGCCAGGCAATCTGGGATGCACCACCGGGCTCCCTGGACACATCCCATATGGCACCACCCTTGCTGGATGTCCCTTACTGTCCTTCCACCCTGGCATTGACTTGGCCATGTCTCTGAGTGCCCTTTACGAGGCTTTCTCACAACCAACACATGCATGAGAAGTGAAGCTGAGTGAGGATGCTCATGGGTTAATTTCTCAGCTGCCTGTGTTTACAGCAAAAGCTGGGGTTATTGTCTCTGAGTCTCTTACCCAGGTAAAATAGCACACAAACATTGCTTCCAAAGCAACCCTTGGCTGCCTAATGAATCAGAATATTCAGAAGACATACATTCAATTTTATTATAAAAATAAAGTAATATAAAAATGTGAAAAGGATATGATACAAAAGCGTGTAAGACGGATTTGCAATTAATTCTCCTTTTTCTTCGCTGGAATTCAAACATACCTCTTAGAACAAATGGGCTGAGGCTTGGGACAGTAATAAATCTTTGATTTTAATATAATTTTGAAAGAATCACACATCTCTAAAAGATTAGGGAAATATAACTTTTATTTTAATGCGAGTAGTATTTTACTGGACCCTGGCAGAGTATTAGAGAAATTATCATTTTCTCATTAGTCTAACTGCCAGCTAACTCTTCTTACTTTCCTTTTCTTCACAATGGAGGGTGTCTCAGATAAAACACTACTTAATCAAATTAATTAAGAGGGAGTAGATTTCTAAAGAATGACTTTCAGAAGGAATCAGGCCAGAAACTTAGCATGTTCAACACTTCAAATGCTTTCTCAAGTTCCAGGCTTCAGTGGTATTTAATTGTTTTCTTGGGTCAGGTCCTAAAAGTTTGGCTTTGGGATTAAAGCAGAAAAAAATTTTATTAGACAAAAAGGTGCCATCAAATGGATTTATGAAAATATGGACATGTTGCTGAACTTCTTGTCAAAATAATTTCCTTCAAGAAATTTGGCTCTGTCAGTGCATTCATTTTGTAATTTAATGTTTTGACAATTCAGGTTGAAACAATCATTTGTTTGAAAATTCCTTTTTGCTAGTTGTGAAGTGTGAAATCAAAACCACATCTGACTTGATTATTTTCTAATCAATTTTTCAGAATAACTGAGTTTTGTGCCAAACTGAAATAATTATTTTTTGAGCTGTCAGAACTGCTGGTGAATGCAAAAATGGAAGGAACTGGAATAAAAGCAGTTTGTGTACAGAACTCAGAATTAGTGGGCTACAAATAGAAAATCCTTCATGGATATTCTGTTCTAACTTTGCTTATTCAGTTGTTGTATGCAGTTATGTCAACTGCTGTGAATGCAGAGTAATTACACAGTTTATTTTAGAATGTGTATTGAAAACAATACTTATTACTTCACCTAGGACATATTCATCTGCATCCTGTTCTGGAAAGAACTATCTAGTTGTTGGTCACTTGTGGTTAATCCTTCATTGTTGTATAATGCTCACCATAAAAGCTCCCACAGGCACCACCTGTTCTGTCAGGCCCTGTACAAATCAGGATTGCGAGGAATCACAGCCTGGTCCAGATCTGCTGGCTGCTGGGTCTCAGTTTGCTGTGATGGGATCCCACTGCAGTGTCCAGCATGATACAAAGGACTGGAGTAGAAACTAGATCCAGGCCATTCAGAAACCCTGTCCAGAGGCAGACCCTTCTTTCCTTCTTTTTCCCCAACAAAAACCCCTCTTACCAATAGGCTCCTGGTAATGATCTACCCCAAAGCTCTCGGCCCAAAGCTTTAGAAGGCACAGCAGGATTTGGGCCTCAGGACAGATACAAGCTGAATTCCAGGGTGAAGGAGATGCCTTCTTGTAGGGCACCTCAAATATGAGATTCTCAGCACCGATCTCCAAGGATTGGTAACCATTCTGGTTTGGTGACACCACACTGTGGAAGAGATACGGCAGCACTGCTCTGTATTTATGCTGCTGCAGAAAAGCTTCAGGCTAGTCACAGATGTGCAGGTCTCAGACTCTCCATGTCACATATGACAGATCTGCCATACTAGAAACCTGCCCATCCACTTGCTTGCTTGAGCAACCATCTGTGTTTGTCCCTTTGGTATTTTTTTTTAGGGACAGCATGATAGTAAAGTACAGAAACAAAGGTGCATCACACATCCTCCTGTCTTTTCAAGGGTAGAACAACTGTGTAGACCTCTGGTAAACATCCTGTGGCTTAGTGCAGTTCCCCTCAGACTGATCTCACCTCCCATGTTCCGGTCCTTCACAGACACTCAAGTTCTCACCTCTCCCTTCCAAGTCCTTTTAGGAGAGCAGGTTCCATTTGCACTTAGAGTGATTTGATTCTGGCAACAAAGACACCTTGCTTGCATGAAGAAGCACATCTGTTTGAAATGGTTCCTAACCCTTTTTTTGGCAAAGAGGTCAGCTGGGGAAAACCTTGTCTGCTCTCTGCTGGGACATTGAGGGGAGGGGATGGGGAGCGAGGCATTAAGGGGAAGAGGTATATCCACAGTTAACAGTCCTTTTCTCAAGCACAGTTCCTGAAGAGAAAGACATCAAAATTAAGGAGAATAGAGTTTTATTTTCTTTGCTCTTTCAAAGATCTGTGATTCAGAGGGTGTAATGTGAAAATGTGTGATTCTCTTCTGAAAGGACAACCATGGCGTATGTAATATTAATGAAAACAGCTAGAATCTTGCAACAACCTCTGAAAGCTCACCTGTCTCCATTTACCAATTTTCTCACTTCCTCTCCCCCATATAGGATCATCATATTGCCAAGTGTCTAAGGGGAGGTGCCAAATAGGTTGAAATAAATATTTCCATAGGGAAAGAAGAAGTCATATTTTTAGAACATTACGAGATTGATTCATTCTTTTTTTTTCCTTAAGTAATATCAGTTCAGTAATGAACATGAAGTGGAATTAGCTGAGATAAATGTGATACAGACAAAGAAAAAATTTGAACAAAAAGCCAACCACACAGAAATGAAGAAAGCCAGGTAGCTATGACAAACATACTGCAGATTTTTGTTCTAATTGTTTAAAAATGTTCCCTCCCACTCTTGGAACTTCTAGTCCAAGTTTGAGCCTGAAGCAAATTTTTACACTAAAGTTATAAACCCATGAAAACAGAGGTTTATAATGGAAACACTGGCACAATTCTAATGTGTTGTGCCATGGGGTGCCTCTATAATAAAAAAAGAGTCTCCAAGCTTGTATGGCAGCCAGAAAAGCCAGCAACACCCCCCCAGAAAATAAAGGACAGAAGTAAATGAGACATCAGCAGTACCAGCTTTCTGAGATAAAGCAAGCACACAAAGTCCTACATGGTAAAGGATTACAAACAAATAATTTGTCAAAGCTTTGAATAAATACAGAATAGGAACCATGCTTTGAGAAAATGATGGGTTATTAAGGTATGGAATTTAATATCATTGTCAATCTATAAAACTTTTACAACCTAGTCTTATTTGCACAGAGATTACATCCCCAAAGCTCAGTGCCAAAGACACATGTTAATAAGCTCACAACTTTTAATTAAGCAATATGTATAAGTAGATTCCCATTAAGCTGTGATTTGTGGGCTAGTTCATTACAGTGGGTTCCAGCCACCAGACACATATTCAATACAAATCAAGCAGCCTGCATATTATCCAGCTTAATGTGAGCCTACTTGGGATATTTTATCACCAGTTCAGATTGGTGGTTCAGAGAACTATATTTTTTTCTAAGATTGGGGGCAGCGACCAGAACCTTATAATGACCCCATGTTGTTTTCTTAATGAAACTATCCATCTGATTGTTTAGTTGCAAGTGGTAATTATTCATACAGTTAATCATAGTTCTGTTATATACAACATGTATATGACATTCCGCCAGAACACATTTGCTCTCATTTAAATTAAATGTGTAAAATAACACACAAAAGAAGGATATACGGATACTAACAGATTCAACAATAAAAATAATTTACACATTTTACTCCAAAGAGAGTGACGACATTTCTCAGGTCTTGGAATAACTCTCTTTTGAGTTCCTGAATTATGTTGAAATTTCTGCCCCCAATTTGTGACACAGGGCATCAAGTGGAATTTTTTCAATCAGCTTTACTCACAACAGTGTGGCATGCCATTTCACATTTTTCTTGCTTAGACGGATTTCCCACTGATTACATCAGCAGTGAGGATTGCACAGTAATTTGATGCAACAGTCTTAAAAATAAGATGGATATTCTGCAATATTTAAGACTTTTTTTTCTTTTTGCAGGAGTTATAAGTTCATGGATCATCATCTAGGAGAAATTACTACAGTCATATTTCTGGAAAATAATACTTCATCATAGCATTTTCTTCTGGTATTCCTTCCATAACAATAAGTGAATTAATTAACTTTGTTACACGTTTACAGTTACCAAGAGTGACAGTTGTTTTTAACAGCCCTTTGAGTAAGGATTCTACTGTATTCCACTGTAAGGAAATATGTACTTTTTTTTAAACTGATTGACCTTTTCTCTGTAACCTCTCTTTAGCCCCCATAAAACATACACTAAATATTTAGGGTTGATTTTTTTTTAAATTTACACTTTCTATTTTGCTACTGAAATATTCTCTGAACAACCAATCTTAGATAATGTAATGATACTACCAAGAGCTTTCCAGCATTTATTTTGGAAAGCAGAATTTGCCATTGAGCCCCAGGTTCATCTTATTCAGTACCTTTTTAACAGCAACACCTTATCCATGAGGTTTTATGAAACTAGGGAGGGAATGAGACCCAGTAGAGGAGACTCCAGGCTGAAAGAGAAAGGAGTGAGTTCCTGAGAAGGAGAAATGAACTACAAATCAAGAAGACAAGAAGAGGAGAAAGATCATAATTAGCCATAGCTCTAAATGTAACAAGAAGATTTTTTAAATCAATATGGTAAGCTGCTTGTAGCCAATTAAAAGACTGTAAAGTAGGGACAATGCCATATGTAGATTAGGCTAGTCTCGTAAAAAGAGCCTTGAAGCAGTGTTGCATAGTTCATGAATTGATTTTGCTCAAAGGCCAGAGAAAAAGGAGCTGCAATAACCCAGTCCTATAGTAACAAAAGTGGTACCTCAGGAAAGTCTGTTCAGTGGCAAATGAGTCAGAGGAGTTTTACACATCCCTTTTACACCAAAGTTTCACCTCACTTAACCACCTTTCCTAGGATCCTGCTGGTGCAAAACTATAATTAAGGTTTTGTTTTGGGTTTTTTTAATGATTACACTATTTCTGAATAAACTAGAGCAATGCAAACCTGGGAAAACCTGTACCTCTGCCTTCAGCTTTAATTCACTACTGAATCCTAGCACTTTGCCAGCTCCATGGGATACAGCAGCATTTGGAGGAGTGATGAAGCTACTACATATGCTGGAAGATAAAGTGTTAAAAACAGTCTCCTGCAGCCTGCAGAGGAAGCATGGAGTCAAGGAAAACACCCAGACATATAGCTGTTGAGACAGGAGCAACATTACAGCCATTAAAATCAAATGTCAAAGAAGGAACAATGCCTGTTAGCTTTTAGAAACCAAAAATGAACAGTTCAGCTTTATCAAACAAATGGGTTGCACTATCCAATTACTAACTTCTGATGAGCACCATGTCAATTTTGAAATTGTACTGCTGAGTCCATGGAGAAGAAAAAATAAATAAAAATAAATCCAAGTCATCCACATAACAAGGATAAAAGGAAGCCAAACTACTACAATTCTGACCTAATTACCCAGGCAAATCACTCCCCTCTCTGGAACTGGCTCATAGAGCCAGTAAAACACTGTAGCCTTAGCTGACAAAGCTCTGACCTTGTATGAAGCCCCTTTCCTCTCCCATTCATGTCTCATCTGATCAGAAGCCTTGAGAAGTCCTCTGGCTGGCCCCCTTGCTCAAAGCAGTTTCTTTCTCAGCATCTTTTTGTTTCATCCTACCCAGGAATATAAGAGCTGGGACTGCACGAAGCCCAGTCGAGTTCAGGCTACCCAGGGATGATGACACTCTGGAAAACACAACTGTGAAATTTCAGCTTCAGAAGTCTGCAGCCTGCAGAGTGACCATGACTCCTTCTCCACGGCACAGAATTGTGCACAGCTCCACAGAGCAGCTGGCACACATACTAGAGGAAGCCAACAGCCTATTTGCCATTGTGTTCAGGGAACATACAGAGCCTTCCATTCCTTCTTCAGAGTTGTAAAGTCTGAAGCTGGTTGGCAACTCCCATTTTAGCACTATTCTTTAGGTACATGAGTGGTGAATTAGGCAAATTAGGTAAATTTTCAGCAGCAGAGGATATAATTGAAAAGATAATGATAACAATAATAAAAAACCTCATAAATTACATTTTATGTAATGTAATATACACATATGTCCTGCTTTCTTTTTCATCTCTGTCTAAAATGAGCATTAAAGTCCACGTTTCATACCCAGCCACTGGGCTGTCTGTAAGGACTCCTACCTCAAGAGCTGTCTTATCACTCATGACATTCATAATCAAGTAAGAAACTCAGAACGTCCAAATAAACCTTTAAACCAGACACATACACACACACAGAGCAGAAATCCACTTCAGTTGCAGTTGCGCTGGATGAGGGAATGACAGCAACACTCCCACCTGTCCTCACCACCCTTTTGTCAGACATGACTGCACTCAGAACTGCTCATAGAATTGCCCGTGTGAATGCTCTCACACCTGTTCTGGCTAAACATGGTCCTGTGAGGCTTGAGCAGCTGGAGCAGAAGGTATCTGCTGCTCAGTCTGAAATGGGTGAGGGAAGGCTCCCATGGGCCCGTCTCCTGCATGGAAAAGCAGCTGTAGATGATCTCTTGAGGTGCCACAGCTGTGCTCAAAGGAGAGTGTGTGTCCACAGCAATAGCAAGGGCAGAAGAGGAAAGCTAAAAATTAGCAACCTGAATGCAACATCTCTTAGTCTGTGCTCACTATTTTCTTTTCGGACCAAGCCATGCCTGTATCATCTCTTCTGACATTCTTTCTAAAATCCTTCAGGCTGTCAGAGGAGCAGAGACAAGCCCTTAGCTTATAAAATCAGCCTCAGATTCAAGTAAAATATTGTGTTCCTGATAAGGTAGATACATGTGCATAAGGCCATTCATTCGTAAGGAAAAATAAGCATGTAAGAGTTTTTCGTAGGTCAGTGTAAAGTGCCAAGTTTTTCAATGCTTAAAAGGGGGCGG